>JAODLD010000124.1:9052215-9071450 GCA_026781065.1 Mormyrops boulengeri
CATAATAATGTGCCTTACTTCTACATCTTGCCAACACTCACCAGATTCACAAAGTGGTTACTATATTACCAAGTCAGTGAAGAACACTGTGGTCACACACATACAGTGTAAAGACATCATCACACAGTACAATACCTGAGCCAAGATGGAAAGAATGCCCACTACTGCTATAAATGCTGCAATAGTTGTGGATGAGAAGTTAACAACCTGAAACAGAGTAAGGAAACACATTACAGCATCCGCTTAGCACCACACCCACTCTGTCAAAAGTGCACCCAACAGTAAGAAAATCAAAGCGAATGACATAATTGGATGAGGCGTGTGGAAGCACTGCCCAAGCTACCTGCATCGCCGGATTAACGGTGTCTGTAGTCTCTACAGAAAGCCTGAGACAGCACTAAGCAGATTACTTGGTTCTTTCAAGAATTAATGGTACAATAACGCCACAAAGTATGAATTAAGACCAAGTGCAGTCACTAGATGAAGCCATGAAAAAAAAAAAAATCAGCATTGTTCGGCTATGTTGTTGCAATTAATTTATAAAAAATTGCACTGAAATAACATTGCACTTTGAAGTGTAATTGCGTAATAAATTGGTTTATTTGCAGATAAATTCTGAAGGGCTTCAATTCTCCTCAAGCACACACCCTCCTGAATAATGAACCTTAAATATTACCAACAGGCTTGACTTATTTGCATATTCAATGAAAACACATAGTAAAAACACTGACTTCACTAATAAAAACTCAGATTTATAAGACACACTCGTGCAGGTTTGTATTTTATGTGCCACACGGGTTTCATATACACAACTGCCTAGCAAGTAAGCAAACTTCGTGGCTAAAATATTTAAATATTTGAAATACTGTCATACTGGCAGAGCGTTAATCGTAAAGGATTATTTCAACTGCATGGTTAAGACATGAGCTTAATCATACAACAGATACTGGGGGGGGGAGGGGGGGCGAGGGGGGGCTTTACCTGTCGAAGGTACAAGAAAAAGCAGGAATACTGTCCGGCCTCTGGTAAATAGGACAAGAATACTGTGATACACATGCGCAGAACTGTGGAATCCTTCCCCACTTTCTTTAGGGACTGCAGAAAAAAACAAGGTCAGTAAAAAGATAAATGTCTCTGTAGTTGTAGTTAAATGACTTTTTAATAGAGCGAGGGGGTGGGGGAATAACAGGTTCCTGAATGTGGGTGTATAAATGTGTGTTACAAGCATAATTTAAAGCTTAATAAAATGAAGTTCTATTTCCAAAGTTTTTTCATTCAGTTTAAGCAGTCTACTAAAAAGTAACTCACTTTCAAGAGTGGAGGAATACACGACAAATCAAAAGGCACTATTCCAAATCTGCCATGCTGTAAACTGACTACATGCATCAAATCTTGTCCAGAACCACATGTTTTCATGAAAATGAAATACCACTTCAGAATATAATGAATTCCTCTACTCTCCATAGTTAGGGTGAGGGAAGCACAACACCGTCTGTGTATAAATTACTGACAATGACTCACAGCAAAAGGGTCAGCTTGCTGCCATGAAATTGGTGCTCCCCAGGATGTAAGTCTCATCTTCTCCTGCAGAGATTCTGGCACAGCCAGCAAGATGAAGCAGATGTCCACAAGCGCAATGACTGTGGCCACCAGCACCACTAGATTGTCTCCATAATTAGCAGAGAGGTAGGCACCAATTGCTGGACTGGTAACCAAGCTAGCAGCAAACGTTGCAGATACCTGGTACAAAAAAAAAGGGAATTCAACGGCCTCAGCAGAAGCCAGGAAATTCTACAAACATTGAACTGAAGTATGTAAATATTTTATACAGATCTTTCAAATAAAAGTAACAAAAAACCCACAAAATCACTCTGGTGCTTAAAGATGGAGATGCTCACCAATCCATATGCTGTATTTCTTTCATGTTCTTCAGTGACATCTGCTACATATGCAAATATTACAGAGAAAGTGACAGAGAAGACCCCAGACACAGAAATCATGGCAAAATACCACCTGAGAACAAATGAAAATTGAAGAAATTGTTAAATTACATTTATCAACGACATATTCAGTGCATCAACGAAATATTGAGAATCAAACATTTTAAAATCTACGCCTTGCTTGTGTACATGCAGAAAAATTAAAACAATAGGCCATAAAGAAAAACGACCAGAGCACAATATTCATTGTGCTGAAGAACTCAAAGATATACATAAATAACTTTCAGCCAATTAGTGTTAATGTTATTTAAGCCAAAGAAGAAAGAATTTCAAAACTCAGAACTTCAAAAGACCTGGGTATAAAGTGGTTTCAACATGCTGATTAAAAGTCAAGTCTGTGGAAGAACATACAACTGGACACAAAGAGCAGGGTGCTGCCCTCTTACCAGGGACTTATTCTTATGAGTGGAATCGGGGCACAGGTGAAAAGCACTGTGACCAGCAGGAAAGGCTTCCGGCCCCACACGTCAGACAAGGCGCCAATGAGTGGAGCACTCATGAAGGACAACAGGCCCTGACATGGAAAAACAGGGGCGGATTAAAGAGCAACAAAGCAGGGCTGGCTCATATCTAGCCATCACGCTTTAGGTAACCGAAATAGGAGCCACAATGCAGGACAGAACTGTTGAGCCTAAACTCATTAAGTATTCATTTTCTTCTTTCTAAGCATAGGTACAAAGAATCTGGAGAAATGCAGTTCTCATCCTCAGTTTCTGGCTTTTGGTGGGAAAATTTCTCTCATAACTTGTGTCATTGGAAAACGCATCACTATACTATGTGGGAGTGCATACACTAAAATGCTAACAATTAGTACGAGTACGAAACAAATTAGGCACATATATTCAGTTTGATCATCTCTTACCTTTACACCTTGAATGAGACCATTCATGAGAAACGTATGTTCTGGGAAGGTTTCATGTAGAACCTTGAATAATAAATATGTATAAATAAAAAGCATACAAGATTTTGGAACATTATCAAAACTTCTTCAAACCTCCATATACTCTATATTTTATTAGCATACATGTGACTTCCACGTATACAAGTTCTAAATATTTTAGCAAGAAATTTATATTAAAGTAAGGCTGTAGAACCATAAAATGACTGTTACCATTATATTATACAACTTACGGTCAGCATAGGTGTGGTGAGCAGGCCCCAGGCAAAGAATTCCAGGAAAATGACCACCACAGCATGGGTAACACTAGCATTGCCCACACCCTGTTGACAAGAAGAAATAAAAATAAATATTGCAATCATAAATTACTTTACCCCAAAGGATGTGCAAGTCTAAAGCTGTAAAGACAACAAACACAACTTGACAATGAACAAGGCAAGTTGCATTTTGAAACTACTGAAAAACACTCAGGAGAATGTATTTAATTAGATCAGTGGTTTCCCAACCCAGTCTTCTGCAACCCTAAGACAGTTCACATTTTTGCTCTTACCCAGCTTCCAACACACCTGTACCAGGTATTCTGTGTTCTTGAATGGCTGGGAGCTGGGATGGAGCAAAAACTTTGGATTGTCCGGGGCTCCCCGTGGACTAGGTTGGGAAACCCTGATATAGAGTGATCCATTTTAAAAACTGGCTAAAACCAACTACTGCTAAAGTATAGAAATGTAGGGATGGGCCGATCCACATTTTTTTCAGTTCCAAACCGATTCCTATACACAACCGCCAATTCAGATACAGATTCTGATACAAGAGCTCTTTTTACTTTGTTACACTTTATATATAAATTTTTTAAGCTAGTAAATAGATGGAAAAAATGTATGCCAAAAAATAATCAGGCTACTACAAACATACATAATGTACTGTTCCTCGTTTTAAGCGTTTTTGAGGCATTTGCAGTTCAATATGAATATCTTCAGAGCAAGTATACACAAGTGGCGAATGCTTAAAATGCAACAATTTTTCTCCCATTGGCGCCAGCTCAGTTACACTTTATTGGGATGGCAGCCCCTCTTGTAATCAGAAGCTGCAGCGAGTTCGCAAAACAGTCCAAGTTAGCGACTCCCAAATCATCCATTGCTTTTTTTGGCTCACACAGTTGCGTACCCTTTGTTAAGTGGGACTGTCCATTAAACGCTATTCCCACCTCTCAAAACTTTATTTTACAAAGATTGCAAATCGCTGTGCTGCTGGTTTCTGTTAAAAGCGTAAAATACTCCCAGATCGTCACGTCTTATCTTACGCTCCTCGTGCTGCGAAGGGTATGCGCATGACGTCACAGCAGGCGGAAGTCACTGCACTCACACCCACTGAGTAGCAAAAAAGACTGAGGGGCAGCATTAGTGTTCGACTTCAATGCCGCAAAAAAACACATGTAAAATGGGAAACAGCTGTCATGCGATTCATTGTGCAAACAGATTTAACACGCAATAGGAGCTCTATTTTAGAGATTGCCAAAAACTAAATAAGTATAGGACGTGGATCGGTCACGCATGGCCGATACCCGATCCGTCAAACAGGTCTGGATTGGTGCCGATACCGATCCGACTATCTGATCAATGCATTTCCATATAAAGTATATAAATTTCTGAAAATAATTTCACAAACAAAAACAAACCCAAGTTTTGCTCTAGCAAGAACCTATACCAGAAAGTTGTAGAGCCAGTGGAAGACGAAACACCCACAAAGAATCCCAGACATCAGCAATGTTCAGCTGACAGCATCAAGCAAAAACACCTTCAGCAAACATGGCATCAGGAGTCATTATTTAAATGCATAAAACATGCATTGCATGCGTTTCAAAATGCATTCACATCAAGAAGTAGTACACACATTATGGGAAAAAGTGACCCCCCCCCACAAGATCTTTTGCAAAAGCCAAGTAAAATACACTCTGCTGAAATGTTCTGTGAAATCTTCAAAGATACAGCCAAGTTTGTAATACTGTATTTTTGTTTTCAGATGACCAGTTGATTGAGATTCAATGATTCGTCTCATCTCGACAATTGACTTTTCAGAATTTTAAGCACAAATAAACGCTGCACTACATGCACAAGCACTTATCAATAAACATAACTGCTAACAAATATTTCACGTAACTGAATAATAGTTCATAGTTCCTGGGAGAAAATGCCAGGCGATAGGGTGCGCAGGTCTTTACTGAACTTCAATTCAACGGTAACATTCTGACGACGTCACCTTATCTCATGTAAATCAGTCACTGGCTTAAAAAAAACTAAATCGTCCAAAAAGCACATTTTAACAAGGCCAAGGCTCTGATAAAAACATACCTTTCCCAAGCAAACACAAACTGCAAGATGTGCCCAGAATTTCATCTTTTTTATGTTTATACCCACATCGCAGGACGTTCGGGCACAACCACCAACAATCCTACTGATCTGCTATTCATTCAAGCTAAAGTTGCCTCTGACACATCTCCTCCCATTGACCACTGCTGGATTAGTGTCAACATGTTGGTGCATCTAAGTAGTGCAAGACGCTGTCTTCTACATGACAGACTTAAAAACCCATCAGACACTCTCAGATACTTATTCTATAGTGCTTTCATAGCATACTTTGAGGTTATTTTTTAACCCTTCAAAATACAACTTTTTGATAATGATGTGACGAATAACCTCTGCGACCAAGTACAGGTTAAGCATTTGGAAGAAGGATGACGGAACCAACTGTAGACCACATGGGTCATACATTAACCACACCTAAATTTCCGCATTTTTGGTGCGTCTGAATAATGATACAAGACTCACGCATGCCCCACACCTCCCCGTTTCCGCTACATTTCCGGTGCCCTGGACAGGCCTAGGAGCTGGTGTGGTTCGGAAAGTTTGGCTACAACTCTGCCAGCCATGAAGATTAACCAGTGAAACACATTTGCAGCTGTCAAAGCACCAAGGTTGACAAAAAACAAACAGGTAGTAGCGTGGCAAACAGAACAAGACGGACAAGACACTTACAGTTCTTTCTTCTAGTTTTTAAATAACACCCACTTTATTACAGTTTAAAATAGATTTCAACTGAAGCAAAGGGCAGCGCTCCAGTTCACACTACTAGGGAACACAGCCAACTCCGTTAGCTCACACTGTATGGTCGCCCGTCGGCCCCGAGCTCATAAGAGCATCAAAGCCGATTTTATTACCCTCCGAACAATAATGAGATGTAACACTGCAATTACTGGCAGGGCAGCCGGCTAGAAAAATGGCATCCCAACGCGAACGCCTCACCACAAACGGGACAGATAAAAGGAAAAGCGATCCAGGGCTGCACATTTTCACTTCTGTCTTCACGTTAACCACCACATTCACGGCAGCCGTCCGATACAACGGCAGAAGTAAATAAGCCGTGTAGTCACTCTGCTTTAGTTAGAACACCGAGGGTCAAAAGGATGGTGTTTATCGGTACACTGGCGAACTCTAAAATGAACGGTTATTTGGGAAATTGGCGCTTCGCTTCGAGCTATAATAACACACCCGACGCGTACCAGTATAACCGCTTTGCAATTATACAACTAACATTTATACACGAGTCCTCACCTATTTATTCCCGCCTCGGAGTAAACAGCTCACTTCTGCTCTTTGACTTGACTAAAATTTGGGTGCTGCACCCACCAGCCGACAGAGCATTTCCTTACGAATTTCAATTTTAACGGCTACAGCGATAACAAGGCTAAAATCAGACGTGTACTTTACAGGAGACAGACGCTTTTTATCCACTAGACATCAGGGCCGTCCAGAGCTAAAGCACCGAGGCGGCCACGGTGAGGTAGCTAGCGGGCTAGTTAGCCACAACGCTAACTACCCGAGGCTGCGTTTTTGATTTTTAGAAACTTCTCTAGTTACCCAAACCCCATATACTCGGAATTACGAATTTTGTTTGCCGTCCTTGGTTGCAATAATACTGAAAGGCAAACACGCAACGGTGACTTACAGTGCCCCCATCTTTCATTATAATCCTTTTGACCAACATAATGCGGTTGGTCGCCTTCTCGGTTGTTTCCTGGGTCAATTCCTCACATCTTGCTGTAGTTATACAAAATCCATGCTGCGTGGATATCTTGGGTACACCTGCTTCTTCCAGGTTGCCTTCGGGTTTCACCTAGCCAATACTTTGCTTAGAATACAATTCGACCGGGTGAGCAACACCGACGCCGCTCAGTTGTTCTTGTGGCACAGCTGTTACAATAGAAAAGCGAATTCCCGCTGTGGGCGGCCTCTTATAGACTGATCGGAGATCGCTGAAAGAGATTTTCAAAATCGATTGAAAGCGGCACGAACTAGGGCCAGCCGATTCCAGATCAGTTCCGGAGAAGTCTTATGCGTCACTTCCTGATGATCCACTGTAGACACCGAACAGGAAACGACGTCATCTTTATCTATCGAGCTGTTTAACGTGGGGTTGTGACCGACGTCAGGCACAGAAAGTCAGTTTCGGCAGAAGGCGGTTCTGTGTGTTAAATGGGGCCTCGTTATCCATTTACACGGTATTATACTGAAATACGACATAACAAATAAGAATATTTTATTCAAATCATGTTAGCTAGCAAAGTATTGAAATGCAAAAGAAATTTTCTCAGACATTCCACTTCTTCCGAAAGTTCTGAGTCTCCTGCGTATTGATAGCGGCTCCCTGACGCGCGCAAATTATATACAATATATACTATATACCGGTAAAACATCCCGGCCATTTGTTTTTTAGAGCGAGTAAAGACCCTGGAGCTTATCTAGTATCTATGGAGAAGCAGCCTGGGCGTCAGAGAGCCGCTATCAATATGCGGGAGACTCATTGAACTTCCGGCTCAAAAAATTTATGTATAGTATACTATATGTCATGATACTTTAGTTTACATTTGGACAAGTACTGGTACATTCCCCAGCTTGCTCTCCTTTGAGATACATATGAGAATGGAGCTTGAGGTGAAAGCGTAGGGCAAGCCATTTACCTGGCCTACAGAGCCACAAACACCCACATATTGGCATGTGTGTATGTACATCGTATATATTAAGTATTCTTTTTAAAGGTATGTCAGTAACTCAATAAGTAACAAATGGAACATGAAACTCGTAGAATGATATGAAATTAATGCTGCTGCCTAGTTTCACTTCACAACAAGTGTAACCCAAAAAGTCATGGATGGTCTGTAATATGAGTAGACTGAGTTAACATTTATTAAATATGATCAGATCTTGCACAGATGTGGTGATATGTAACTATAATTGTTTTTTTTTTTGACACACCAGTAATGGTTCATGCCAAACACTGTGATGTTTTCTGTATTGAATACTGCTGTACTTTGATAGCATTTGCAAATACAGTTAATGGAGGATATTATTTTGAAATATTACATCTCACGTGTTTTATAATAAATTCTCTTTTCCTTGTATGAATTATACATTGAAATTTAATTTTCATATGACAGTAAGTTTTCAGAAGGATATTGTTTTCCTATGTTCATGTGTCAGCCACAGTTTCCAGTCAGTTTATAAAACTTTTTACAGAAAGTAGGTATTTTCATGGTAGTGTGGTGAGTACCTTATATGTTTTGTAATTGCTTGCTCAGGTCTATGAGTAAAATGTTTGATAGGGAAGTCTTTTTTTCAAAGAACATCTTTTGTAAATTATACATCATTTATCGAACAATGTAAGACTGAGATCATTTTTACACAGATATAGTCCTGCTGTTGCTGTAGCAGGGAACATAGTTTTAAGATAAATTAGATTGTCATATGACAGTAAGTTTTCAGTATTAGAGGTATATTGATTGGCCCTTAGAATTTTAGTCAATAACAACAATGGATTTGTCAAACCACATGAAAAACCACCCCTTTTAATCATTTGGGCAGCAGGTTAGGTAACAGTCCATAAAAGAAAACCATTATAACAGCCCAAAGATACACACCTAGAACAACACAGAAGTTCTCATTTTATTTTTGTGTTTTGCGGATCTTGCAAGTGAAGAATTACCTGCACATGTCCTTTACTGCATGCTGAGTCGCATACAATTTGATCATAAAGGTTTATGCAGCACAATGGTTCATTTGTATAGATAATTAGTTGACTATGGTCCCTTGAAAATTAGTGCTAATTTTGAATTTAATGTCATGGCAATTCTTGGAATAGAAGACATTTTAACTAACACTGCAAGCTTTAAGAACACCCGACATTGCAGGAATTTACGTTTGAACTTGTTTGTATATTCCCATCCTCCCTCACTTTGTTTCCAAAGTCATGCAGTTAGATTAACTGGCGTCTCTAAATTGCCCACAGTGTGTGAGAGTGAAGTTGCCCTGCTACCGGCTGGCATTGTGTCCAGAGTGTACCTTGTGTCCTGTGCTGCCCTGATGCAGGGTCCAGGCCCCCATAATCCTGATCAGGATAAAATGGATGGATGTATTTAAAAATTTGTTTTTTTTGTTTGTAAAATATAAGAATTACATATGTGTTAAGAAGATTTACATGATATGCTAAGAGATTATTATGAGTATTATTATTATCATGAGTATTATGAGATTCATTCATGCAAACTGAGCATATAACATTGACAGGCTTACTTTAATTATGTATAGGACCTTGCGTGATCATTTCATTGGTTGCCAGAAGGGTTCTTGTTTATAGTTGCTAGGCAACATGAGTAGTTTCAGCTCAGTTTGTCTAAGGATAACAAGAGAGAACATTTGTGAAGTTACAGGTAACAGGAAAAATGTATCTTGTTTTTACGGTTCAGAATCAAAATGAGACTGTGTAATAAGACTTTCAGAATTGAAAGCAAAATTTGTGTGGCAAAATATTGATACTATGTACTCTATCTGTAGTGCAAAAGCACACTGAAAAGGAGGATTAAACAATTGATGTGTGGGTATTAATTTTGTTTCTATTTTCCAGGGATCCAAAATGGCTTTGGCAAGTGGCCAGTGGATTAATAAAGTAGTCCAGGGCGACCCACCAAGCCCCAGGTAAATTACCCAGTGGGTTTCACTCTCAGAAGGGTATTGTTTTTCTCGAAGTAGTTGTAGAAGTTCTTGTGTCAGTCACAGTTTCCAGTGAGTTTATAAAACTTTTTACCGAAAATATGCATTTTTATGGTAGTATGGTGAGTACCTTATATGTTTTGTAATTGCTTGCTCAGGTCTATGAGTAAAATGTTTGATATGGAACTCTTTTTTTTCAAGGAACATCTTTTGTAAGATATATATCTTTTATCAAACAATGTAAGACTGAGATAATGTTTTTTTTACATAGATATGGTCATGCTGTTGCTGTAGCAGGGAACATAGCTTTTTTGTTTGGTGGTGTGTCCACTGTGAACTTTCTGGTAAGCAATTCATCAAAATTATTCTAAATCTGACTATGATTCTTCTTACGACATCATGTTTCTCTATAACATATATATTTGTAGTATGTATATGTATTTGTTTGTTTAGCAATACTTGGAAAGAAGGTACACTGAAAAAAACAAAATGTTTGAAATGTAGAATCAACTTCATATTTGAAGTAATCAGTTACACAAAATATTTGAATTTGCCTTAATGTAAAAAATGTATTCAGTTTAACCCGTAAAAACAGGTTCAACCATAAACATAAATGAAAAAGTTACATTTAAATGAACAGACTAATAATTTTCAATTATTGGAGTGAGAAGAAACACATGGAATGTACAACAGCTTTGTTTTATTCCTTCAGTGTAGAGTTCTCTTTTAGAATCCAAGCAATTTTCATTTTGCAATATTTCTGAAATTTTTAAATGTTTTTTCCACCCAGTTCTTAAAACAATTATTTGAATTCATACACTAAATCTGGTAAAACGAATAAGTAGATTTTAAAAGGCCTTCTAATGTTTATTTTTAAAAATTGTATTTTGTAAACTAGTTAACAATGTTTACACAAGTTCTCTCCAATATGGAGACTTTCTCTGATAAAAGTTAGAGGCAGTTTATTCCCTCTTCCAGGACCCACAATTATTAAGTCATCTGACATTGTCATCTTAGGAATTCGATGTGTAGGACATGTTTATCCATCCAGTAGGCTTCAGGCACCAGTTACTCTAAGTATCTAACAATGTTGTTTGTTGCACACCGAGACTGCATAGCACAACACAGAAGAACCCTCTGTTTGCAAAGTAAACGAAACATAAACATCAATTTCACATATAAGAATGACTTTTGATGCCCTTGGCAAGACTCCAGTGAGAAATACATTCTTAGTCACTGGGGAATTGTGACCTGGCAGCTACATCTGACAAAATGTATAGCAGCAGCACAAACGTCTGCAGCAACTGCTTTTAGAGGAGACAAAACAGCACTGTAATCTTATATTACAGCTTGGCTTTGGGCTAAGCTTAAGTTATGGGGTAGGAATGTGACTGGAGTGAGGCTGGGTGAGGGGAGGCAAAGAAGAAGAACAAGAAAAAAGGTTGCATTCTCAGTATCCCTGCTATACTAAGATGTACTTTATTTTTAATCGAACACCATTGAATGTACAGTTATTTTGCCAAACCCTAAAGGTCAAAATTCTGCTTTTTTCAGCATGAACCTCCAATATATTTGAATGATTTCTATGTACTTACAGGTAAGTTAGCATTTACTGTTTCACCGAGTACTAGTCTTAATTGCTGTACTTGCAAAAGTGCATAGTATATACTGGTTTTATTTGGAAACCATTCTTTAAGATTTAGTCCTGGACAGGCATATCAGAATATTAGAAAAATTATAAAGTAACAAGGCTGAGTTTTTGTATTTAAAATTCTGTAAACATCCAAATGAAAAATACAAATTCTAGAAAGTACTCTGTGCGTACCCATCCTTTTTTCCCCTGATATGAGCCTCAACAGCACCACGAAACAGATATTTAGTAATTAATTAGCTAAATATATTTAATCACACTTAATTTCTGTGAAATATAGTGGAAGTGAGTGATAAATTACAGAAATTATCATGTTGCCTACCATTTCGCTGATCTCCAAAACTGAGGAAGCATGTTAATTATTCTGAGTGCAAGCCCACAATATGTCCTTTGTCATTAAGTGCAACAGGCTAGTTTCTCTGCATCTAAAGAAGGTATTGCAACATATGCCTCTTGGTGAGTGATGAAGACTCTTTGCCAGATCCCAGAAATAGGTTGAAATTGTAGACTCCCTTTAACTTGAAGAAAGAACTGGAAGAAGGGCATATGCAAAGTAGTGAGGAGACCAGCTTGGAATGGAGACAGTGGAAGATATGAACAGAGGGAAAGAGTGGACTAGGACTAAAGCCACTGAACTTTTAAATGGCCTTTTTAGAGATAAACAGTAGTTGTGTTAGTTGTAAATATTATAGCACAAAAAACTAACTAACACCTACTAAGATATAAGTTATATAATATATTTCTCAGTTTAATAATTTATTTCAAAATGTTTTTTTTGTTGTTTTTGAAAAACAAAATCATAAATACAACGTTGTCCTGTTCTGTTGCTTTCAAACCACTTCTGTTTCAGTTTTACCTTCAAACGTTACCTGGGAAGTTATGCCACAAAGTGGAGCTGTACCATCAGCAAGGGAAGGACATAGTCTTTGGTAAATAAAGCTCAAAACATAACATTAACATATTGCTTTTTGTTTGTAATTTGTGTAATTCAGACTTCGTCAAAACTATTTGTTACCACTCACCTTTAATCTAATTAGACCGAATTTCTGTATGAAGACTAAGAAATTAAAAACTAAACATGTCAAATTTGGCATGCTGCTCAGTGGAATACTCAATTTTCAGTTTCTTATAATGAAATAATATGCTATTTCTTTTATAGTGTGGTTAACGGGAAGCTTTATCTGTTTGGGGGATCGTCGTTTCCACAGACCAGGGAATGCCTGTCAGGAATCTACTGCTTTGACATCAGTAAGATCACATTAACAAACCACATTATTAAAATGATAAAATGTAGTTAAACAGAGATAAAAAGTCTTAGCCAGTCACAGAATATGTTTAAATTTATCTGAGTAGTAATTGTATATTTGCTCAAAATAATTTAATAGTATAAAGTATGCAAATTAACAGTAACAAAAAAACTAACAATAATTTCAGCTGTTCTACTAAAGGTTCTTGATATCTTGTTGGATGGCTAGATGAACACTGCTTCAGTTCCCAAACCTAGCCTCATGGACACCCCAGCCATTTTATGTATTTCTTAAACTTCACCACAAGGTCAGTTAATTAATTAAATGAGTTTAGTAAGAGGGGTGGTTGGTGATGTAGTGGTTAGCACTTTTGCCTCACATGTTTGAGACCTGGGATTGAGTCCCCACCCAGGCTCCATGTGTCTGGAGTTTGCATGTTCTCCCCATGTCATTGTGGGCTTTCCTCTGGGTACTCTGGGGTCCAAAAACATGCTGAGGTTAGCTGGAGTTACCAATCTGCCCTGTGTGTATGAATGGTGCGTGTGCCCTGCAATGGGTTCACACCCCATCCTGGGTTATTCCCTGCCATGTTCCCATAGCTTTCAGGATAGGCTATGGACCAAGTCAAAAATACATTGGTGTTTGGCAGGGTTCCCAAGTTATGGTCCTGGAGGGCCAGAATCCTACACAGTTCACAGATTTTCTTGTTCGAAGACAGATACTAAGCCTGATAATTAGCTGATTAAGATCAATTGTTTGAGCAGGGGAATCTGCAAACTGCGTTGGATTCTGGCCCTCCAGGACCATAATTGAGGAAGCCTGGTGTTTGTTATAGTTACTGCAAATACTGGGGTGATATTTAAATGTTTTCAAATGGCTAAGTTCACCCAGACATAATATCCTAGTTCTACACCAACATAAAGATGATTTTCATTTTCTTTGACTGCCTAAAACTTTTGCACAGTACTGTACATCTGTTGCAATGCAGGAAAAGATATATAATTACTGAAAAAGATTATAAATTGATATGCTTTAATTCACACTTGTTTACAAAGAGTCTATTGCAACACTGTATTAGTTTCTTGTAGAACCCTATAAATAAACCTATTTTTATATATAATATAACTTATTGGCATTCATATTAATAGCAGATACGCATTTCCAGTTTCACTCACATGGGAGAAGCTGAAAACTTCAGGAGTATCTCCCAGGGGTCTGAAGCACAGCTCTGCAGCAGTGGGCGACAACATCTATGTATTTGGAGGAATTGTTGATGGTATCATTACAGATGACCTGCTGATGTTCAGCACAGGTCTGGGGTATTTCTTTATAAATCAATTCAGCTAAATTTAAAATCGATTTACTTTGGCATAAAACTTTAACAGCATCTCTTTATATTTTGCCAGTATCACTGACCTGGACTCCAGTTAAGACTACTGGATTTCTTCCATCTGCAAGGTAAATTACATCATCTTAAAAGTATTGCGTTCTTAAATCCACAACTTAGCCGCACGCTGCAAACTTGAAGGACTTAATTCATTTATGTCATGCTTCCCTTATTCCTCTAGACAAATATCAGCCAGAACAGAGATAAATGATTGTACTTGTGTGCATGAGAGTTATTTGTACTTAGGATACATACTAAAAATTACTGTTGCAGAGACAACATATTTAAAAACTTGTTATGCAGGCCATTCTTCTTCAAGAATATCTTCAGCTGTATGCGGACAGGCTTTACACTGTCCAGTGCCAAGACAGCTTAGCTGTATGCGGACAGGCTTTACACTGTCCAGTGTCAAGACAGCTTAGCTGTATGCGGACAGGCTTTACACTGTCCAGTGTCAAGACAGCTTAGCTGTATGCGGACAGGCTTTACACTGTCCAGTGCCAAGACAGCTTAGCTGAAGCTGCTTTGTGCTCTTTCTGGTATGTGGCAAAGCCAAGACCTTCACAGTTTGCCTCTGTTCATTCTGTCAGTAATAAACAATAGAAAAGTGCACTACATCTATTCTGCCAAGAACATTGGAAAATCAAATTTATAAAATGTATACTTTGTCTATATTGAATTATAACAATGAAAGGAATAAAATGTGGTAGTCATCATGTTAAACTGAGAGCTATGCAGCAATAACCAGGTAAATGACTTCATGCATTTGCAAGGGATTGACAAGGATCGAATTTACAGTTGACCTTTACGAGGCAACAAGACGTGCTAAGGCAGATAAGGTAGCATGTCAGTCAAAAAATAGTATCATCAACTGTGAGAAAAGAGACACACATGTGTTAAGGGAAATGAGATGCAGAAATAAAAACATGGAAAAAAACAAGAATATCAGTTCAATGGCTGACAAACAGGTACCTTTATACTTTCAAAGTAAACATTGGGGGAATGATTCCATAGCCCATATATTTATTTTAAATATTCTGAACTAGTCGTTTTCAAGATTAGATATAATCGACATGAAGACATACAGCATTGACATGCTCTACTTAAGCTTTCTAATTGGGCCTTAAAAAGACCTAGAAGGCTGTCAAAGGGTTGAATATCTGTCACTGCTCTTCAAACACTGACCTGAAGATGTTCTGCAGTTCACTGTCTTTGTTTCTTAATATAGTGACAGGCCTGGTCTGTAAAATCTGGCCTGACATCCATGGCAACCAGCCAAGGAGGGGACAAGAGGGCAACTGGGGACTTCACAATATGCCCTTTCAAGACCAGGACATACAAAGACGACATTGAATATGTCCGTCTGTCTGTTTCGAAGCCATATGACTAAAAGCCACAACAAGCATAAGGATTAAACCAAGGAAAACTATTGCCACCTCATGTTCTCAGAGCACTCACCATGCCCTGTGCCGTTTTCTGAACATCTCTCATCTGACACACAAGCCTTTAACCCTCATCTACTGCAGATCCCACAAGAGGCCATTATTGGCAGAATGCTGGTGTTCCTGTGGGCAAATGGGGCTTCAGTGAGCCAGACATAAACCAGCTTGTTTATTGTTGCTATAGAAACTTTGACACAGACTGTTTCGGGGGATGAATATAAATTAAAATACTGTTAACTGGTTTAGTAAGTAAATATTTTCGTCTTCAGGATGTCAAGTAGTTCTGGTGTAAATTTGATAAATTATGGGATGTGTGGATTTATGAAAATGGTCATAATGGCTACATTAGCCACTCCTTTGCAATTTACCTTAATGTGATTATTTATATTGAAGACGCATTCTATACAAGTCATAAAAACATACAATTTCTTATATGAACAGAAGAAATTACACAGATTTTTTGAATTAACAAAACCTTGAGTCTGCTACTTGCTAACAAAGAGGTAATAGACATATAGAGTTAGCAGTAGTAGCTGGGGTTGTTGGTACTTTTTCTCTTGCGCAACAAATGCAGTCTGTTGCTATGCTGCAGTAACTGTAGCTGGCTGTGCTCTTGTCTTGTGAAAATTAATCTGATGACCATCTGTTCTGTACCGTGAATGCCATTGTTCTTGGCACACTGCAGACAATGATTCTACTTCGACCCTCAATAAATTCATTTTCTCTTTGTTGGAACAAGCACCAGAAAAGTATGTCACATTCAAAGTATTGTACCTTTCCATCTTGACAAAGACAGGTGCACATTTATTTAGTAGTAGTGTTTAAATAGTAGTGTTTACACTGCTAGGGTCTTATCAGATATGTGGATAATATAAATCATCTTTGATGGCAACAGTCAACCACATTTAGCATTTGACTAAGTGTAAATAACTGATGTCAGTATTAGGAATTTCATTTTTTCCTCCATTCTTTTGTAAATAAAGAGGAGAGGTGTGGTGGCTCAGTGAGTATCGCTGTAACCTCAATCCAAGTTCATGAATTCAGTTCCCAGCCCCAGCTCTGTGCAGGTTTAATGTTTTCCCTGTACTTTTGTGGTTTTCTGCAGAGTCCTTTGGTTACGTTCCCATCAAAAGGCTTGCAGTTAGACCAACTGATGTCTCTGAAATTATTCTTAGTGTGTGTCTGAGTGTATGTTCTCTGATGGACTGAAGTGTAGACTCTATACTGCATAGCATTTGTACATATAAATAGATACTTAATTGTTAAATAGTTGCACTTGTTGTATCAATGTGTAATAGCCCTCTAACTTCTTTTCAGATTTGACCACAAATTTGCAATGATCAGTGAGCAGATCTACTTGTTTGGAGGTTGCTCAGAGAATAACATCTACTGTAAGGATGTCCATGTGCTCAATACAGGTAACTGACCAGAATGGCATATAAAATATGATACTATAATACTATATAATGTTATATATGTGACAACCTACATGATACATTTTTCTCAATTGTCACACATCTCAAAATAAATGTAACAAATTAAAACTAGGTCTAGGATTTTTATATGGTATAGCACAACACTGTAGTTCACCTGCAAAAGGTTGTAACTCACTCAAAACATCATGTTTCAAAATTAATGTCGCGGAGTCAAACGCTCCACCTTCTGTTAACATGAGAAACACGTGCCTGAGCACTATACAGCGATCATGTAAAGGCATAAACTAAGATGTATAACTCAGAAAAATTACAGTACAGACAATTTTTAAACGGTACAAACTATTGAGACCGGTTCGGAGGCAAATGGGGGGCTAACTTAACGGCGGAGTCATATGACCATGTAAATAAGCAATGTATCTCTGCACTGATGCAGCACAAATGACAGTTTTAACGGCACAAACCAGCACAAACGATTACGATCGGTTTGGTCGAAATCAGACGCAAATGGGAGGGGGGGCAACCTTACAAATATTAATATCTCAGAAACTAAAGCAGCACAAAAGACAGTCTTAACGGCACTAACAGCACAGACGCAGCACACACGATTGCGATCGGTTTGGTGGAAATCAGATGCAAATTGGGGGCTAACTTCACGCTGGTGTCACGTGACCGTGTAAACAAACATTAATATTTCAGAAACTAAAGCAGCACAAACAAAAAATTTAACGGCACATACCAGCACAAAGGCAGTACATACGTTTGCAATCAGTCTGGTGGAAATCAGACGCAAATGGGGGGATAACTTCACGCTGATGACATCACCATGTAAACAAACATTTGTATCTCAGAAACTAAAACAGCACAAACCAAAATTTTAACGGCACAATCCAGCACAGTCGCGGCACATACGATTGCGACCGGTTTGGTTGAAATCTGAAACATATTGGGGACCAACTTCACGCAGGTGTTTCACCTATACCAAATTCAACAGTACAACGTTTCCCATTGCAGATGTCAAACATCACTTGCGAATGTAGGACTCACATGTAACTTGTTGAGAAACAATTTTCCTGTCACAGTTTCACTACATAGTAAAGTGCAGGAAATAGTGAGTGCAAAAAGAGAGAAAGTTACACATTACTGTATAGTAACACTAATATTCTAGTTTGGGAACCATATATACTGTAAGGTATAAGTATAGGCACAATGCTGTAATGTTGATCCATTCCATCCCACTGGACAAACTGTTGCTTTTGTCTGTAACTCCCCTTCATAAATGAAATTCAAGATTCATCTGACCAGCATTCTGTCAATTTAGCAGATATTACAACAATTTATGAAATATACACTTGACAGATTATGACTCTTAGTTGGACTGTTTCACGTGATTATTTACACAGTGAACAGATGTATTCATCTGTGTTGAGAGTAAAACTACTGTATTTAACAAAGAAGCAACATAATCCACTTTGAACAGCAAAACTTACTACAACTAAACAACTAAAAAGTTGATATTGTTGGCAATTTGTAGATAGTTGTATGTAATAATTTGCATAAATATGCTTCAACGTTTGCAATTTGTGTGAGAGAATGAGAAATGGCTATTTTGTTGTGAACAAGTGAGCTAATGGTTTAGAAGGTTTTCACACGTTGTTTCGACACTATTTTTGAGTCTGTGCCAAAGCAATAAAAATGGTTAACTATAAATAATGGGTAATATTATCCACCCATCCATCTGTTATCCACTTATCCTTGTTAAAATAAAAGTAACAATGATAACAATAACACTAATTAGAACATAAGAAACTTAGAAACGAGAGGAGGCCATCCGGCCCATCAAGCTCGTTTGGGGAGAACTTAACTAATAGCTCAGAGTTCTTAAAATCTCATCTAGCTCTGATTTAAAGGAACCCAGGGTTTTTGTTTGCGCTACACTATCAGGAAGACTATTCTATACTCTAACTACACGCTGTGTAAGGAAGTGCTTTCTCAAATTCTTTTTAAAATGTTGTCCCGCTAATTTCCACTTATGGCCACGAGTTCTAGTATTTAAACTGATATTGAAGTAACTATTTGGCTGAACAGCATCCAGACCTGTTAGAATCTTATATACCTGGATCATGTCCCCCCTTAG
>JAODLD010000124.1:9071550-9082111 GCA_026781065.1 Mormyrops boulengeri
TGCTACACCACCCACCTTGGTGTCATCTGCAAATTTAACCAGTTTACTGTATGTATTGGTGTCAATATCATTAATATTAATTTTGGTTAAATCCACCCAATTCAGTCTGTTTATGTAGCTGTAAATTTCAAGGCAGAATACTATTAGAGTCTAAGTTGAGTTTGTTCAATTGAAAGGTTCATTCACAATCGTTTGGTGATTATTGCACTTTGGAAACATGCCCTGTGGTGCAAGGAGCCCGTATTCAGCACACCTCCTTAGATATTTTCCTGACTCTCTCAGTCTCTCTTGGGTGCTTTTACTGAATTCTTAAACTGATTTTATACTTATGCATGATGAAAATACTAGATATTTCTTATACATATGTTATAGAGCATGTCATTACATTTTACACTTCATTAAACATTTGCCATACTGACTCTTTCACGCACATCATTACATCAGTGGCTTGCAAAAGGCAGCATATTTCAGTCATTGATGGCATAGTCTAGTTCCCCCATGAAGAAA
This sequence comes from Mormyrops boulengeri, assembly GCA_026781065.1. Lineage (NCBI taxonomy): Eukaryota > Metazoa > Chordata > Actinopteri > Osteoglossiformes > Mormyridae > Mormyrops > Mormyrops boulengeri. Next base: position 9,072,058 of record JAODLD010000124.1, read on the forward strand.
CTGAACAATGAATCACTCACTGAGCAAAATTATGATGGATGGATGGACAGACGGACAGACGGACAGCTTTCAGCTTGTTTACTTTAAAAATAACTATTACACTACCTTATGCAATCATAGATAAACAGTAGAAGGTCTTTCTTAGTTATTTGCATTTATTGTATGATTCCCCTGCTGATGCTCAAAAAAAGACATACATTTATTCCATCAGCATATCACTGAAAGAATTAGCATTTTTTTTTCTAGATAGCCTTACATGGCAGAAATGTGAAGTGAAAGGAGTATGTCCCCTGGCTTGCATAGGATACAGTATCACAGCACATCATGACAAGGTAACTAATTATTCTAAATTCAAAAAGACACAAAAACAGGCATTACCAAAAAAAAGCAACAGGATTTTACAGATTATGCATCAAAATGCTGTTATTGTTGCATTGGTGGACTACCACTTTAGTTATTCCCTCAAAAATGTTACTACCTAAAGAAGGTGAAACTATTCTGTCAAGTTTTACAGCTAATCATGTAGCATAACTTAAGAAGCTATTGTTTTGTGCAACGAACATTCCATTTTCCATTCCATTCATTATAATATGCATTTCATAAAGCTGTCATATATACTTATATAATTATGTGTTCATATCATCTTTATATTTTTTATATTTAAAGTTTTGGGTGTGTTAAAGAATGCAAGAATGGTTATATATCCAAGTTTTCATAGCTTTAAATATTTTTCTCAATTTCTTGAATTCAGGATATCTACTTGTTTGGGGGGAAATGCACCAGTAAGAATGGAGATGTCGCTTCAACAAATGAAATACATAAACTGAGCATTGGTATGTTAATGTGAGTACATTGTGAATGTGGGTGATTGTCTGTGGCTCAGCAGGATGCAACACTGTGCCTGTGATCACTAGATCACTGGTTCAGATTCTAAGGTTGGGCCCTTAAGCAAGACCCCTTCTCAAAAAATGTATGTTGCTTTGGGTAAGGCCCCTACTTCATAAGTAAAACGTACTTTAAAAAAATAATTCTCAAACTCCCGTTTGTTTCAGGTGTGCATATGGCTCCACCTGGTGGCAAGATGTCCCTTGTATATGCAAACAGCCTTTACAGCTGTATTACTATGAATCCAAGTACATTTTCCCTTTACGTGCTTACCAGCATACTCAGCTATAGAAACATATATAAACAGATATTGAAACTAGGACTTTAGGATTCCCACCATCAATTCCCGTACAATTGCAAAAGAAACGATAATCATTCATGGGTGTTGGAACTGGGGGGGAAGGGGAAACATGTCCCCCACAATATTTAATTCTGCTTCATTTGTCCCCCTGTAAACAGACCTTTGTATTTCGGACCCTCTATGCCATCATTTTCATGTCTTGTATCCATCGTAATATTGTTTCTCAAGTCAATGAATGAGCATTTTAACAAGTTTAAAACTAGGCTCAGTTTAGCTAATAAATCAATGATTGTTTCTCCTGTGCAAAACGATATTATGTGATCAGATCGTGCTAAATTGCTAATAATGTTTCAGTTATATCCATCCTCATATAATCAATGGAGCTTTAACTGCTTTTTTAGCTGTACCATTCTGAGGCAAAATACTTAGACGCTATACATTGTGTGAACTCTTAAGCACATTTTATCTTTAGTGAAAATATTATTTAATGTATTCGAAGTTTTCAGGAAACTATATCTTGTTCTAGATTACTATTGAATACAAAATGTCTGCAGTACTAATTAAATGCAATATGTTTTTAAATGGGAAGCTGTCTCATTTTGTCAGTTACAGTATAAACTAAAACAGAAGGAATTTTATTAAGATGTTTGTGCAAGCTGTTGCCATTTCTGTCTGTAAAAGTAGCCTGTCCCTTCAACAATGTGTTTGGTTATGCCAAATCTGGCTGAAACAGGATTAAACACAATTTTTTTTAGAGGATTTCACACCTCACTAGTACAATGTGTATGTGAACCCATATAATCCAATTTTAACTTCTTCATTACATGAAAAAGTATTGAATATGTTAAGTAACGAAACATCAATTCAGATTATGCAGCTTTCTAAGGCTACATTCAAAGACAAAATGCAGCACAGTGGCGTAACATTGCTGTTCCATTTTGAAGGCTCCTTCTGCAGCCTAGAAATGTATACTTCTTTTCCCAGGCTGCGAAGGATCTATCAACCTTTCCCAAAAAGCAATGCAGACCTTTGAAGAAAGCAGCCTACAAAAACTGTGTCTGAATTCAGGAGCTGCATCATCGAAAGGACGCGGCCTAGGAAGGTGTAGCCTTTGTAGGCAGCGTTATTCAAAGTTGGGATGGTCTGGCCTTAGGATCATTTCTTTTTGCATCACCAGCTATTCACCCTTCGCAAAGCGCCGATCCTATCATCTAGCCGGGACACACACGGTTTACCCCTGCGCAGTGAATCCTGGGATATGTTGACGGAAAAGTGGGATGTATTTCTAGACCGAATTTGAAGGAGCCTTCGAATTGGGACGGCCTTGTTGCACCGCTTTGATGCAGTCAGTCTTCGAATGCAGCTTTAGAAGGGTGCAGCCCCTGCCTGCCTTCAGACACAGCTAAACATCACCTAGACTGGGTCCTGCGAAGGGTGCAGCCCCTGCCTGCCTTCAGACACAGCTAAACATCACCTAGACTGGGTCCTGTGAAGGGTACAGCCCCTGAATTGAGACACAGCTATAGACTGCCTAGGGCACTGTCTTCTGAGGGGGCACAGACTCAGCCAGCCAATTCCATTTTGTCGGTGCATGCTGGGGCGGTGGATTGTGGAAGTAAAGCATGCCTAGGACTTGTGCATTATTTAAATCCAGTATGTAAACCATACAAATAAAATGACATAATAGAGTAGGTAGTTCTGCCTTACCATTTACACACTATATATTTGTGTTAAAATTATTGTTGAAAAATATTTCAACAACAGTTGAAAACAAAAGTTTTTCAATTAATATAAATTATGCCCTGTGCCCCCAGCAGAGTAAGATAACATACATTACATTGATAACATTGGCTCTAGGAAAAAATCTTGGTCAAATATCATTTTTCCAGTGTTACAGGTTTATGCAGAACTATCAGTATAAACATTTATAGACATGATTAACAAAATCAAAAATGGCCCATGTTAAAGTACACTGCCAGTCCAAAAGTTTTTGCACATCACAAGTTTTTACCACTTTTCCATTTATTTCATAAACAGCAGATTTTTAATTCTTGTTAAGCATTGGAAAGTTCAGTGAACAACTATAAATGAAAATTTAAGTCAAATAAAACAAGTTTCCTTTATCACATGGAAAAAGTATGTAACAGTACGTGCCTGACATCTTAACAACTGACTGTGTGGTGATGGCAGAGTCAAATTCTAGGCTGTCCTTTAACTTTAAATGCACTGGTTAACTTTAACTTTAAAAACTGTTTCATCCCATGAAACAGAGCAGTATTTAACATACCCTGTAGAAAGAATGCCTTGAATTTTCTCTGCTGTTATAACTGCAGACTCAAAGATATGACCATTTCTTGCTAATAAAGGTATTCAAATGGCGAACATACTGTAAATTTATTTGTGAGCAAAGAATATTGAGTGCATTTTTATTAAATGTTAAGTGAGTAGCATCAGTGTTACTCACTTAACATTCCAGTGTGTGCAAAAACTTTTTGCTGGTAGTGTAAAATAAACCTCTAACTGGTGTACTTGTCAGTTTAACCAATCTGAGACCAGAAATACAAGTGTACTGCCACTGCGAGCACTGTAGAGTCCAACTGGATCTCATACAGTGTGTTAGATTGTAACTGTGCATTTCCTGGTCCTGCAGTGATGGAGTCTATTTTTGGTCATTTCAGTTCAACATAACTGAGAGAACGCCTTTCCATTTTAAAATGGCAGGATTAATGTCTCTTTGTATGTAGGCACATTTTTAGAGCACATAAAATAACAGACACCTGAATGTTTCTGTTGTTTGTTTCAGTGTTTGTGGCCAGTATGGAGGGAGTGGTCCACAGCAGTAGACAGGATACACTTGAGTCACACTGAGGGCAGCTGAAAAAGTTCCTTTTTAACATTTTTTAAAGCAGAGTGTTACAATACAACTGAGCCCCCATGGAATTTTTAAGACAAATCTTGCAGCATAACAAAACCAGTGAAAACAAAAACAGAAAATAGGCATTTGTTATTTGTTGTTTTGTAGAAACATAGTTCTGCTTTCTCCCCGGTACTTATAGCATACAGTATAGGGCTTATAGCACACAGCTGGTACAGCTATCCAAATTATCCAAATAGTTCTAATTAGTTAAACAAAAGTCAGCCCTGTTGCATTGGTAAGAGGCGAGTTGAAGGCAGTGCTGGCAGACAAAACCTTGTTCAGGCAGTTCTAAAAAATTTCCCGGGTAGTGCTGAATGCAGTTTCGTTTGGATCACTCTCATAATTATGAGACATTTTAAGCCGCAAATCTAAAAATCGCAGCCAACCTTTTCTGTGATGTTTAATTTTTGTAATGCTATGTTAAACATTTTTTTTGTGCATATTCTATTTTTTTCTTTTATTTTTGAATGTATTTCTGGGTTAAAACAGTATTTTAGTCCATCCAGTGTCTAGTATTTTAGTTTTGTCTGTAGTGCTGCGTTGTGTATAGTAATGGTGCATCCTTGGCACCAGGATGCATTTTCTTTTTTAGAAAGACTTTTTTCAGTTTTTTTCTAGGCTCACAGCCAGGGCCAGGGTTTTGAGAAGATATTTTCAGCTGTACATTTATTTTATGGCTGATGCCAGAACCAAACCGTCTCAGTAAAAGAGAAATCTCATTTTGGCTTTATGGCAGCCTCATGAAGCATATTGTTTCGGTTTCATTCTTAATTTCACCATCATATGGTCTCCTGCATCATTCTTCTTATCCGGGTGAAGAAAATCACCTTTTGGTGATAAATTTTTCATCACAGATCTCTTTTCTGAGCAATTCTTCTTCTCCCAGCAAAGATGAAATGGAAGGTGCCTCTGTACGTGGGGATTCCCCCGACCCGCCGGCACGACCACACAGCGTTCATCATTCATAGTCATGTGAGTGTCGGATGAAGAGAACTAAGACCTTTGTGCCCTCTCCTCTGCCTAAAAGCAACATTTCTGATTTCACTGGCAGCAGTGGGTAATCCGGATGTAGGTGGAGTGCTCAAAATGTACACTTCTGTGCTAACAGTTAAAGCAAAATACCCTTAAGCTAAAATCAAATAGTATCTTTTTAAATGAAAGATATACAGTAAGTTTCTTATAAGAATGTGTTTCAGAGTATGCATCAATGAGGAATGGAATATATGTAACATAGTAATTTGGTAATGCTTCACATTGACTGCACCTTCATAATGCATTCATTATGCATTCGTAGAACAAGTGGTGCACCTTCATAATGTATCTATTATGCATTCATAAGCATTCATAAGTTTACCTTAACATCCTTAACAGCTATAGCATACATTGATAACAAACATTATGTGATAGTAACAAACATTATAATTGTATGATCATATAATGTTTTTTATTAGTGTGTATTAAATGTATATTAGGATGTTAAGGTATACTTACATGTTGCTTATGAAGGTTCTATGAATGCATTAAGAAGGTGCACTGAATGTTCCATGAATGCATAATGAATAGATTAAGAAGGTGCAGTTAATGAAAAGCATTACCAAAAATTTATATCAGACCTTGACAGCATGATAATTGTTTCATTAGTATTGTGTAATTATACTGAATAAATGATCTTTAAAATATCTTCTTAGTAATACTTGTAGGAAATTTCACAGAGTAAATCTCTGCAGAGCTCTGCAAAGGTAGCCAGCATGGTAAACTATCTGCCCAGTGCAGGTTCCTCCAGGGCTTGTGACCAATTATCTACCAAACCTGGAACATTCTGGTACAGACTTGGCTCCCCCAACATGCAACAGCATGAAATCTAGAACAATCTCCGGCATCCTGCCTGTGAAGCTTTCTTTTTTTTCCTGCTGGATAGTAATAGGCTGCTCATGAATAATTCATGAACTGTAGCACGCTGTTAATACAGTCGGGTAGCAGCCAATGCAGTGTCATTCAAATGGCTCTCAGCAAGGAAAAGATGAGAGGGACGCAAATGCTTGTATTCAGACCACAATAAAGTGACTTCATGTTTAGATGAATTTTCACAACATAGCAAGAGTTTTAGTGGCTTATTTCTTGTGTATATTCAATTAGTACTGACGATTTCAAATAATTCTTATGTATTTCTTCTTTCACCTACGGTATTAGGAAAAAAAAAATTTTTTATTGTGTGTATATGAAAAACACACCTGTCTTTAGCTGTGTCTGTGAATTCTGTTTGGCATTAACATCTTCCAATGCAGATTTGGTCTTTTAGAGGAAGCCAATCTGCAAGATTGGTGGAATGTCATCTGTCCTATGTTTGCTACCAAGGGAACTCCCAAAAACGCATGTCACGTTTCACAGGGCTGCAGGGCTACTGTAACACGTTAAGCTTGCGATCCGGCACTTCCCTTTGGCTGCTCTTCATTTAGCCCACTGCTGTGTCCCTGTATGACCCAGTTCGGAGTTATTAAAGACTTGCCTCTTCAATTACAGCAATTAAATTCTCCACTGTCTTTTAAATTTTTGTGTAGCTTCTGATTTGTAATAAATTATGCTATCAGAATTCACTCACACTCCCTAAAGCAGGTTTTTATACTAATGTATAGGTTTCTACCAATTATATAAGTTTATATGCTCGTATACTAAGAATATATTGACATATAATAATCTTTTCTATTAATTAGATGTATGTTTTTGGAGGTAAAAATGAAGAGCAAGAATTCGGCGACCTAAAGGTGATGAAATTAATCAACCCCTCTGAAAGACAGCCAGGTAACTTTTTAATGAGTGTAAAATGCCGCTTTTGAAACAGAACCCTTCCACTGAAACGTGTAGTGTAATTTTTAATCATTTAACCAAATTCAACAGAGGCAGTTTACGAATAGAAGGCAGAATGTAAATCATTTTATTGGCCTTTAAAACACACTCTGATTTAGGTTTTTGTTCAGCAATGCTAGATTATGTTGCCTAATGTCTTTGTTCTTTTTTACAGTAATGAAAGAGATACTGTCTGAATTTGGAATTCAGGGAGTCAGCAATGGGTGAGCTGCTCCCATAGAGTGTCACTATTCATTTTGTGAAGTGTGCTCAACCTTATGCTGTCTTTGGCTCCTTTTACCGTGGCGGTACCAAAAGGAAAAATTTCCCTTAAAAATATTAGCGCACGCCTCGGAATGGAGATAACACTTTATCATCATGACCTCCACTTTGAAAAATTAAACCCTTAAAATTGCATTTAAGTGATCATAGATTTTTATTGAATCATTTTTGTTCTATTCGGATGCGTTTTTATTTTTTTTGCATTCTCTGTCTTTTGGCAAGATTTGCTCCTACGAAGATTCCAAACATCAAGTACGAGCTAAGTGAGCCTTCATTTCCTGTTAGGCTTGAAATGCACCCTCCTGCAAAAGTGAGTTTAAAGGTCTCAGTATAACCTCTTTATTCCAGTGACTGAGCTTCCCTCTGATCATTTGTGCCTCCAATTTGTGAAACTAAGATCCCAGTCTAGTGGGAAATGCAGTCAGTGCAGCCTGGAAATCACTAAGAAATATATGTGTTACATTCCCCTCATCCTGTTTTACATATTTACAAAATATTCTGTTCTGTTTATTCAGTTATGCTCTATGATGAAAAAAATTTAAATATATTGAAAGCAACTCCTCTGTTTTAGTGAATGTTTGATGTGTTTGGACTATTTAGACTGCAAGTCGCAAGGATTTCGCAGCTGTCCGTAATGAAGCAATGGATATGATCCAGAGGGCTTTCTCCATGTTAGACTCGGAGTTCCAAAAGCTTGACAGGTACATTTATTAGTAGTATCATAATCATTAATAGTAGTTGTTGTTGCTGTAGTAGTGTCCATATTAAATTGTGTGGAAACCTTCTGCTGCCAGTTCATGAAAAGCCCAGCATCAAAGGGTATGTCAAACATTCCCAATACCCTATGAATTTAAACTTTTTCATGTACTTTTAATCAGTTTTCTGGATAATGCCATGTTGCCAATTTTGATCTTTTGTGCTCTCCCACCTGCTGTGAAACTTTGAAGTCAAATCAAAGCATAAATATGTTTTCTGAATATAGCAAAGCTAAAAAGACAGCTAGACCTGCGGGGCCTCCTCACCCTGAATCTGTTATAGGCCTATTGTCCCATACATGACACAGCCAGTCTTACTTATATTTGACAATATGTTTAATGTTTATGAAAAGTAAAAGCCATCTGACATTTATCCTAACTGATGATATGTTATTAGATTGCTTTAAATATTGTAATTGAAGAACTTTCCTTTATTTGTTATAATAGTATTGTTTTGTTGTACTGTCACAAATAGTGTTCCTTAAACACTTTCATATAGTTAGCAGTGCCTGTTTGATTTCTGTTTAGGCATGTAAGTGGCTTAGAAGAGTTTGTCTTTAGAACGAAAAACCCAATCCACATCAATTGCCATGGTTTTAGGTTCTTTTTTTTTTTACTTTCATTTAGTAAAACCACTTGTGAGAAAGCCTGGGTGGCTAGGGAAACAAAAGCACATGACATGGGGAATTCCGGAAGGATCACAGCTTCATGTCAGTGTTTCCCTTTCCTGGGTAAGACAGAAGGAGGGGGAACAAAACAAGCCCTATAGGCAGGGTGTAGAGGCAGCAAGAAATTGCAGTTTTGGCGGGGAAAACGCAAAAGAAACACAATTAAGTTTCGCATTTGCATGTCCCTAATCAATCAAAACCCAGGTAAAACACAACAGGACAAGATAATATACAAAAACAGCTGAGCAAAGGACAGCGCTGCAACAAATCAATACGAACACTTATGGTCACTTGACTCTGTGATTTTTTTATTTTTTTTCCGGGTTGCTGGTGCACTGGTTTTGTGTGCTTTTCTTCATTTACATAGCTTTCATATTATGTTTGACGTTAAAGGTCAACGGTAATAATTTTTTTTCCAGCTAGATGAAGCTAGGTTAATCTTGGATAACTGTTTGTACCCTTTTAGATAGCCTAACTTTTACGTAGCATTATTTTAGGACCAATGATCAAGTGCTTCTTTTCCAACATTAAAAACTGACAAAACCATTGCATTAACAAGCCGCTATAATGGTAAGGAAAAGCCCCGCAATGACATGGTTGATGATTTTCAAAAATCATGCTGTGGTTTAGCAGTGGTTAGTAGGACACAATGAGTAGCGTTAACATCTTGGTGAGTTCCACTGTAAGGCTGTGAAGAGCAAACACAAACTTTCGGTCACTATGACCTGTGCGTTGCTAAGTTTGGTCTAGATGGTTCCAGGCACCAGTTATGGTGGCCGTCAACTGGGTTCACATGCAGTCAATAAGGTCTACTTATCCCCCTCTACGTCTGTATTCTGTATTTTATTTATTTAAGGTATACAAGGCTCTAAGCAAAATTACCAGTAGCAGTAGATGAAGCTTAAATATTGTGAACTATTTATGCAGAAAAGTAATGGTTTTTAAAAGGTGGGTGGCTGAGTGAGGACATGTGTTAGCAAAAATGTGTTTATGTAGTTTCTAACATTTCATCATGTAGTTTATTATATTATATAATATGCAGACTTTTTTACAGATAACTAGGATACTCAAGGCACTGAGTATCTCACTCAAATGCCACTTTATTTTAATTCTGTCCTATATTGGATTGCAGAGTGGCTCAGTAGGGTTGGGTTTATGAATATTGTCTTCACCCTGTCCAAAGACATGCAGTTAGGCTAAGTGGAGACTCTGCACTGCCCGTAGTCCAGCTTTTAGGGTGTACTCCTGCCTCATGGCCTAATCTGCCTGGGACCACTTCCAGGCTCCCTGAGATCCTGCTCAGGATGAGCAGTTGGAAGTTGGATGGATGGCTTTAAAGATAATTAAATGGGAAATCCAGTTTTAATTTCTTCTATAGCAAAAAACAATGTTTGTGAGATCA
>JAODLD010000124.1:9088478-9108696 GCA_026781065.1 Mormyrops boulengeri
CTGCTCCCTGCATGGATTACCTTACATTTATCTATGTTAAATTTCATCTGCCAGGTATCATCCCAGTCGCTAATTAAGTCAAGATCCCGTTGAAGCCTCTCTGCTAGCAGCATTGAAGATTGACTTATATTTTGTAGCTGCTCACAGCGACTGTGTATTCCACATCAAAGCTTTCAATGAGAATATTCTATTTCAGTTCAAAACATTTCTTGAGCCTAGCTAGCAGTTCTGGCAACATTTTTGTCATCATGTTTTTTGGTGCTATCAAGTCCTATAGACTAAACATTCTAATCTGGTGCTGCTAAAGCTCTGCTTTCCAGTAACAATCAGGAAAACAGACATTCATAGTTCAGCCTCCACTGTATTTATCACCAAAAAAAATCAGCCAATCCATAAAGCTGAAGCAGCTTTCTGTCTTGACGTGAAGCTCAATGTTCACTGCTTCTTCTCTAAAAAGCATCATTTCCTGTCTCCATGAAAACTGCTATTTTCTTGATCTTTGTAGTGGTTTGTGGAGGCCACATACATAATAAAACATATCATCATCCAAGTCATAAAGTGTAGATCAAGGTCTGAACGTAACAGTTTCTGATTAGAACTATTAGGAAAAATGTTTTGCTTTGATTTACAGATAATGTTAAATAATATACCTACAACCAAAAACACCGACAAATACTGATAATGATTTATGCATCTGTTGGATGGCTAAAGACTTGCTGTACTTTGTTAAAAGCAAATTTGAATTATCCTTTAGAAAGACAGGCCTTCGAATTTGATTCCCTCTAGCAATGGAATTTTGTAATGTTTTCCTTTTTTTGTGACTGATTATACAAATGTAGTTAATGTTTTTGATTTTATCATTGTTTTTTTGTTTGTTTGTTTTGCTGAAAATTTATTGACAAAAAAGGAAGAGTATCCAAAGCTCTTGTGTGCCCAAAACTCTCAGCCTAGAACCAGATCACTAAATTAAATCCTCACATTCAGTACCCTTACATACAGAGGCCCCTTAACCCTGCATAGGCCTTACTTGGCTGCTTGCTAAAATAACACCTAGAAAACCAAGCAAAACGTAACTGGAGCTAAAACTGCTTCAGTATAATAAAACCATGTGACTATGCAGGACAAACACCAAAAACTGACTTTAGAGGAAAAATACATTTTTTATTTAAATAAATAATTTTAGTATGCAGTCAAGACATCATTCTGAACTGATGTAGAAAAATCAAGCCTGTATTTTTTTTCTTTTCTGCAGGAGGAGATTTTGCATGAGCAAGAGAAACTGAAAGAGGAACAAATCAACATGCAGAAGCGCAGTGAACAGCTCCATTCGATAATGCAGCAGTTCAAAGGCATGTGACAATGTTAGGATAATGCTCTTGGAGTATATGAGCTCTGTACTGCAGTCAGTAAGGTGGATATGAGTGCCTGAAAGCTCTCACTGAGCTGATCACACCTGTCAAAATACTATGCTTCAAAGGAATCTATATGAACAAAACATGAATGGCACAAACATATTCAACATTACCTCTCAGAAATCTGTCTTGTCTGCTTCAGTCTTAAATTTGTTTTCTCTGTTACATTACATTTTTATGCAAATTATAAACATTTTGCTGTTGCAGTTAATTAAAAAATGCAGGTTAACCACAGAGATCAATAAAAGACCTACAATGATTGGTAAAAGTATTCAGATCTTTCTTATCATGTCCCATTTTTGGAATTATGAAATAATGCATAAAATTTTATTCCTAACCCAAATGCTCAAATTCTTGTTAATGATAATATTACTCTAAGGTCTAGCAAAAGTCTATAACAGCCTGTTGATGATCAGAAACAGGAACCGTGTTGGGTTTAAAGGAAAAGTAAAAAAACAAAAATTACCACTGATGTTAAACCTGGCGGGAGGCATAATACAAGGTATAGTCATTTAGCATTTGTGTGGATATTTGTTTTTTTATTTCTGTTCTTCCAGTTTTTCTCCCATAATGTTACTTGATTCACTTCTTGCATCATTACAACTACCATAGAAATTATTCAAAACAATCATTTTCGCCATAAAATATATTTATCGAACCTTTTTAATGCAATATTCCAAACTTTAATGTTTGATTTCTGGTGCTTCTATGTACTGCATCTGTAGGATCTCATATATGATAAACTGGAGGTCTCTTAGAATATGAACCACATCTTTGTTGTTGTATAATATGTTGTGCTGTGCCATCTACTATTCAGACTGTCCATTGCACAGCCTACGTGTATTTTAGATTTTGGGGAAACACAGCATTGTTTCGCATGACTGAGCATCAAAAAGAATATGATGAACAATGATTGCAGATGTACTTTTACAGTAACACCACCTCTCCAGCTTGCAATGAGTATCAGGATTTCACTTCTCAAGAGGAAAATTATTAGCAGTTCTAGCCTCAACTTGCATCGGCCTAACCTCTGTGTATGGGTGTGTGAGGAACTGATCTCTTTAGCCTTATGTACAATCCTGTCATGTAGAGTGAAAACAACATCATTAACTCACCCTTTCATTTCCTACTGCAATGTCCTGGGCCCTGTCCTATACATGGACATATTTTGCTCCCTGATGGACCATCAGGGACTCATTGCGTTCGCTGGATTCACGTGCCTGACAACACAGCAGCCTCTTCTTGACATGATGACTCTAATCATTAATTCCTTACACCACAAGCTGTTTGGCTTTCAGGCAGCTGTCAGTGCGAACTAGAGAAGCAGCCAGTGAAGGACATCTTTGTGCCTTTATAAACCTCCTTCACTGTCCAACTTAGCCATTGCCAAACAGAAGACAGGTAGCTTTAAAGTATTCATTCATACAAAGGCTGACCATTATACCCTGCCGATAACAAAGCGAGTGAGAATACGTTTTCATGATTCAGTGGTACTTTCTAAACTATATGATGACAGCAGGGTTGTTACTGCAATCTTCACACAGGTTGCTTCACAGCCAGTAAAAAACATTTTTGCAGAAACTGAGGTTTTCTACATTTGCATGCTACTCACTTAACATTTACTAAAAAATACACTCAGTGTTCTTTGCTAATAAATAAGTTTACAGTATGTTCACCATTTGATTACCTTTATTAGCAAGAAAATGTCATACCTTTGATTCATCAAAGTAACCTCCTCTAGCAGTTATTACAGCAGAGAAAATTTGAGGCATTCTTTCTACAAGGGACATTAAATACTGCTCTGTTTCATGGGATGAAACCGTTGCCTAATGCATTTGCCTAGAATTTGACTACCATCACCACACAACCAAATAATAAGATGTCAGACACGTACTGTTACATACTTTTTCCATGTTATAAAGGAAACTTGTTTTATTTGACTTATACAGTATTTATTTTTATAAAGGAAACTTGTTTTATTTGACTTATATTTATAGATGTTCACTCAACATTCCAATGCTTAACAAGAATAGAAAATCTGCAGTTTATGAAATAAATAGAAAAGTGGTAAAAAACCTCTGGTGTGCAAAAACTTTTGATTGGTAGTGTATGTTATGGTATACCAAGATGCCTGGTCTTTCTGCATTTTTATCACCACAAAAATGAGCAAGGATTTACACATTACACACATACAATGACATTTAATAACCTTTGTAATAACATACATGCACACAGTGCTCACAGAAAGTCTTGGGATGCTTGCTTGATGCAGTAAAAGTGTTGCGCATTTATTGGTTTATTGATTTAACAAAAATCATTATTCATTTACAAAAAATATGTATAATACTAGAATCAACCAGTAGTTTTAAATAAAACATTAATTTCAAATAGTAATAAATTGAAACCCAAATTATAGTTTGAAAAGAGCTGTTCTGAGTTATAAAGTTAATTGACAAGCAGTCTCACTCGGTGCTTTTTAATTAGTAACAGCTTTGCACTAACATAAAACACCAAGCATTTCTGTCTTTGAGAGCCAATGACTGCAACTGCAATTAATAACAAAATTAATATCTTTCTCTTGATAGACCTTGCTGCATTTTTAATATTATTGTTCTTTACCATGCATTTGTTGTTTATACACATGGTGCAGAGACATGGGAAGGGCAGAAGTCCATCAGTGTTGATACTGAGGTAATACATAAGGGGAGACATGGATGTATGCCCCATAGCACTAAAAGCAGTATTTATGATAAGGTATAAATAAGCTGGGGTAAAGCCCAGGATTATAGATTTAAGATTTAATGTACTGAGATTGAGGGGCGTCCTTTAGATCATATCATTCCATAAAACCCTCTGAGGGCTTTACAGCTAAAAGTTTTTTTTAATTATTATTAATTTATATTACATATCTGTGTTTTGTGACCTGAGAATATATTCTGGCTGCCTTTTCTGGGCCATTAAAATAAGTGGTGACCAGATTTTTCAATACCTTACAAGTATACATCCTATACAGAACACCACTAAGGGAGAACGAAAACCGATTTAATGCGGTAATATTTTTTACTTCAAGTCACATTTGAAAGATCTGTGGCTTTTTCCTCTCATGCATGCAGTCCTACTGGACAAAAGTACCCTTGGAGAGAAAGAGGCATTAGCATGCATCTAGGCCTGTGGGATGTGACACATCTTCTTTTACAGTTGCCAATGTACTGACTCGGACTCTTAATCTCCTCTTCTGTATATGACCGCCTCCAGCAGCATAACTTCAGGTTGTGGATCACACCATGACATGACAAAGTGGCGGGTACCATGATCTACAAACCTGTGTCTAGGTGCTTGGTCTTGGTTCCCTTAAAGGAGGAACCAAAAGTGTCTGCAGAGTGCAAGACAGGGGCAGAATGTGTAATGCAAGCTGACCAATCAGAGCACATTGGGCTAATTGGATGTGGGGCTTAAAGTTCTGACAGAGTTTCAGACAGAGTTATAGACAAAGTGAATAGAAGGAATGTGTCTTTGGAACACTGAAGCATGTAAATCTATTCTAGTAGATCCCAAAAATAAAATTATGGACAGTGAAAATGATCATAATAGAGCCCCTTCAAAAATTCCTGCAGTCCAGTATTGGATAGATGGTTAAAAGATCAATGGATTAATGTATTTATTACCTAGATAATTACCTAGCAAAGTAAGGGTAGCAGTGTGCCACGCTTCTTTGTTTGAGGATTTCATTTCCAGGTGTGGCCTTGTGTGTAGATCTGAACTTTCTCACTGTTTTTGTGCTGGTTTTCCCATGGTCTAAAAATCTGTTCTGAGGTGAAGTCGTTTTTATAAATTGTCTATATTGTGTGTCTTTGTTGAAGAAAGTATGGAGCCCCTTTGGTGTCAAGGTATAAAAAATATAATCTTGTAGTAATTCATGCTACCAAGTTACTAATTCATGCTCTCAAGGTACTAATTTGTGCATTTAAGATACTAATTCGTGCTCTGTGATTGGTGATTAATTTGAGTGCACGAATTACTAACTCAAGAGCACAAATTACTATGAGATAATATTTTTTCCACCATGACACCTAAGGGGCTCTGTAGTATAGTTTTTCATTTTGGACCAGCAATTCCAACTTATATTATGTCTATGTTGGGTAATAAGGCACGTATTTGAAGGTTACGATCCAATAAAACAATAATCATGACCCTGGCCTTGTACAGAATGTAGATACGGACCGTTGTGCCCCCAAGAAGTAGCATTAGTAAAAATGCATCCCGTTGTCTGATATATGTTATTTATAAGCATCTGGAGGATTTCATTGTTCTTGTGCCTGAGCCTCAATTAGTCACTGAAAGATATTAGCTTGTCACATTTTTATGGTAAATGATTTGCTGCTGTTCCAAAAAAGAGGCAACATTAATTATTACTGCGATTTTTTGGAGTGATTCGAAGTACAACAATTGTTCTTATTATATGTATATGAGGGGCTGTTATTATTACGGTAACTTCAGGTTTTCTTGCGGCATCACTGGTTGTGATTTTGCAGTCCTTGCCTGCACGTCCTTTTGTAATAAATCTCACTGAAAATAGCTGTTAAGAATTAATAACTTTATGGGTCAATACACAAATAAATATTATTACATTTTTACATTTCAGCTACTAGGGCCAGCATGGGTAGTACTGTTGCATCATATTTCCTGGAATGTGAGTTTGATTCTTCATTGTCATTAATATCACTCTGTATGTTGTATGAATTGTAAATATAAGAAAGTTTTTTCTCTTCTTGATTCCTTTCCACATAATGTTTAAAGATGTATTAATAAGTTAACAGTAATATGATACCAACCTGTATTATGGTTGCATCGTGGCTCAGTAGGTAGCCGTATTGATTATCACCTCCGGGGTTAGGGACTTGAGTTTGACCCCTATTGGACAGGAGTTTGTGTGTTTTGGGGGTGGTACATATATGGCTAAGTGGGTTAGGACACTGTGCTTGTGATTAGACAAAATCCCATGGTCTGCAGAATGGTTTCACTGTTGGACCCTCTACAGGTTAGGACTTTGATAGAAGGTCGCTGGTTCAAATCCCAAGAAAGACACTCCAGGGCTGCTGAATAAATGGCTGACCCTGCACTCTGACACCAAGCTGCACTCTGACCTGTGAGGTCAGGCCACATCTTACGTGGTATTCGATAGTGTGATTTTGAATGATTCTTGTTTGTGTATGTGTGTGTGTGTGTGTGCGTGTGTGTGTATGTATGTGTATATATATATATATATATATATATATATAAAATTTCCCAACCTGGACCATTCAAATATATACATATACAGTATAGAACTAACCAAAATGCACAACTTCAAATTGCGTAATGGTGGGTTGAACGCAGTATGTGTCAGCATGCTGTCTGTTTAAACACTGACTGGCCTGCATCCTAACTCAGTTGTTGTCTAGCACTGGTTGGTGGCGGAGCTGCCCTTGGCATTTCTGTACTGTACTATAGCATTCACTAATAGGTGTATGTGCAAAGTAAATGGGCGCCCATAAAAGGGTCTTGAACGTCCGCGGTTTTGTATTATCGCGGTTAGTTGTGGAACTCATAAGTGGTGGACCGCGTAATATACCGTAGTGTCACAGGAGAGCAAGGTGGAATACCTGAAAAGTAAACAATTCCTATGTATATATAGAAATAAAGTATCATGCATCATCATACTAGATTTTGCATAAAGTGTGTTATTTACTTATCAGGATTGTACTCAGTAGTGATTGAAATGTTTACTTTTGAAATGTTACTATAGACGGACAACCTTAACCACCGCAAAATATTAATGAAGAAAGCAGATGGTCTAATTATAGAGAATGTTATCTATATCTGAATGTAAATCTTACATGTAAATGTAACATTAAAATATTATAATACGGTTTTCCAGATATTTTCAATAATAATTTCATTCCAATGGGTAATTACTGTACGTTTATAAGACTATATTTTTATTTTCAAAAAACGTCATATTCATCAATGAGATAAGTCAATTAAGTGATTAAAGATAACATAGCAATACATATTTAAAATGAAATATCCCGTTTGCTTATTAAAACTCCAGCATTTGTCTCTGTTAGCAGTGATACGGGTTCGATGTCCCTAGTCCTGTCGCAGTCGAACTGGCGCATGCGCAGAGATAGGCCAACGGGAGGGGGATCATTATTGAGCAGGGAAGCGGAATTCAGCGCGTGTGCTATGCTAGACATTGGTTCTCTCTATTTGGCAGCAGAGGGGGAGGGGTGGGTTAGGCCGTGGAGTTGGGTTTGTCTGGTCCCTACAAACGAAGACTGACTGAGACTGGGCAGAGCGGGAGGTGAAATAAGCCACTCAGCTTTTCCTAACTTGACAACATAAAGGGTAAGCGACGTAAAATGCCGACACCGCCGTGTATTTTCTGCCACGGCGATCCGCCTTACAAGCACATTTTCAGATGCGTGGAATTATGCGGTAAAAATGGAGATATGAGGATTGTAAAGGTGCTTGTTTTCATTTGAAACCATGCCTTGTGTTTGACAAGCGGAGCCCTTCTTTGTTCGGCTGCGCCGCGCTTCAATATGTTTTTTTTTATCTTTTGCTGCGGGGTTTGTGGCTAACTAAATAGGCTAGTAATACTGGAGCAATATGGCTGACATTGACGTCGCTGGCTCTGTAGCTAGCATGTTGTGCCGATTGCTGTTGCAGGCGGGAGTATTTGTTTCGCATTTAAACACGTCGTGTCAGTATTCTCTGCTTATTTAGCGTTATTACATTTGTGGCCAACGTGTTCCCATTTTTGTGTAGGTGAGCATCCTTTGGGTAAGTTTGACGATATGCGGGTAGTTTTGGTCTGTGGGTTTCTACCTCACTGAAAGAAAATAAGCTTGCTCCAATTTTCTCCAAACCGTAGACAAATTGCACTGTAAAACGTAGTGGAACAAAAGTTGACGCTATGCGCGAATAAGTAGCTGGGTTCTTTGATACATCTGTGTTAATGCTTGTCGTTATGATGAAAATGCGCTGTTTTCATCCAATTTCGCCAGTCTGACTGAGACCTATTTTTCAAACTGGTTTTCTGCTGCATTGTTGAATGCTGTCGTCATTTTTTGTAGTAAAAGATCTTTTTTTTTCTGTCAAGGCGTTAGAGCTCACTGTAATGAGAGAGAAAACAATACATACATTATAGGCATACGGCCAAATCACGGAAAACGTGTACGCTGATTTAATTATCCCGAGTAAATCTGTGTGCGCCAGCGTGCGTGCGTGTGTGTGTGTGTGTGTGTATGAAGGGGGTGTGCTGTTAGTTATTTTGAAATTCGTGACAGATTTAAACAAGCACCTCTGCAGGATACGTTGTACAGTGCAGGGTTTGGAGAATATTAACTGCCATTGTCGTTGCAGTTAAAGCTGCCCTGATAATATATATTTATGTTCACTCTGCAGTATTTTCTAGAATAGATTTTACCAGTGCACATTATTTCACATTTGATGATAAATGGATGTAATCAGTAATAATAATAACAGCAGTGATTATTGGTGTTGTCGCTGATAACAATAGTAATAAAAATAATAAAGAATACTCTTCACTATTAATGCATTGTTCAACAAATGAGAGGGATTTAGTTTTGTTTATTAACTGAATTTAGCAGAAAAAAAACTAGAAATACTGACTCTTTCTGCAGTTGCTACATAAGGTTTAAATCTCTCTTCTTCACTGGCACACACCTGTCAGGCCATGTCAAGATTTTTATTTGGCACTTAAATCACTTTCTTTCAAAAAATGTTGGAAGCATAAAAGAAAACTGTTAATTACAAATTTTCAAAATGAGAAGGAAGGCCTGTATGTTTAAATAATGCCATTTGATAACGGAGTGGAGAAAAAGGTCATCTGAAACCACAACAGCTTGTTAATTTGGTGGTTAGCCTACAATATGGCAAATGGGGGAAAAAAACAACAAAATATAATTGTAGGTAGCATACATTATAGAAACCTAACAAGGAATCCTTTTAGCAAAGTAAACCCTGACTAACTGAATGACATTATTTTTGCTTTTATTAAAAAGGGGAAGTTAGAAACCAGACCTTTACTGTCTTCTATACTATAACAATCCAACTTATCATTTTCACATTATTTTTCCTTATTATTTTAATAAATCCTGAAGTAGCAGGGAGGGGTTCTTCATTTTTTCACCTGCCACTAGGGGTAAAAAGGGAAAAATTTCCATCAAGAATCGTGATTCATGAGTGCCACAGTGTGTGTGCCAGATCAAGCTTTTTTTTTCTAAACACACCTGGCCTAAGGAAGCAATCGAGCTTTGTTAAATAATTCTCTTAATAGCCGTAATGTTGGTTATGGCATGTAGAACAAAGTATTTTTAGTCTTGTTCGATTTTTATGTAAGTTTATCTAGCCTGCATGTTTAATAGTTCTATGTAAACAGATACACAGTCCACTTACATGCAGTTTTGATCCAGAAATATAGAATAGAAACATAGAATAAATTTATAATAAAATTGTCTGATATGTAATCATTTCATTTTTTCAAATGATACACTCAAACCCATGAAACAAGCAAAGCAAAGTAATTCTGAAGGAATCTGCATGTCCTTTTGTTCTAGCTATTTTAGGTATGTAATTATAACCAATAAACAAATCCTTTAAGTTTACTGTGTTAAGTACAGTTAACCCTACAGATTTGTTTTTCTGGGCTCTGGTGGTTTTTGTTCCCACTGGTCCTGTATAAGTTAATTAGCATTTACTGAGCTTTTGATTAAATTGCCTGATTCCGGTTGTGAGAAGGTGATATGAAGTTTTTTGTAGTGGTAATGAGCTTTTGTACAGTGGAATTAAAAATTTATTATGGAGGTCGAAATGCCAACATTATTAGATCAGTTAAGAAGCATTACATAATATTTCGAAGTTAAACAATGTTGTAAAGGCCCTGCAGTTTTTTGGTGGCATTTTTGTAACATAAATCAGGGGTAGGCAGTCTTATCCAGAAAAGACCGTTGTGTATGCAGGTCTTCGCTGCAACTTCCTAATTAGATGACTGATTGGCTGAAGAGTCCTCACACCTGGGCTGGAACAACTGACCTAAAGGTTATCCTAAAAACCTGCATAAACACTGGCCCTTTGCGGATAAGATTGTCCACCCTTGATATAAGTACTGGCAAGAAGGAACCTACCTGTAATTGTACTATTATTTATTTATATTATTTAAATTCTATCTGTTTTTTCTGGAGTCACAAGTGAACTGAACACTGTGGCATTGATAGGTTGTAAATCATTTTCTAAAAAGGGAGCATCTGCTTTACTTTAGTTAGTAGCACCTCGTCACTGAAAAGTAACTTCTCTCAAGTCATGTCATGTAGCAAACGTTACAAAGAGTACACTTCATTTTACGTTTTTATCAACTAATTTGTTGCAATGTGGGATAATATAAACAAATTCAGGGGAATGAAATTGCATTGAAAACTAAACCACAGGAATAAAAATCAAAAATCTTAATAATGTATCATGATGCCTGATGTTTGATATACAATGCACAGTTATAACTAGGGGTGTAACAATACATCGATATGTATCGATGTGACCGCATAAATAGCGATGCATGCATTTTTATTTTCTCGCCTGTCCCAGTACTGTTTTCATGATCCACTCCGACGTATACATGGTCTACACCAGGGCTGCCCAATACATCGATTGTGATCTACTGGTCGATCGCAAAGGTAGTGTGAGTAGATCGTATGGCATAAAGAATAGAGGATGGATGACGCGTTCAACCACGTCAGCTGCTGCTAGCTACCGAGTCGCCTAGTTAGCCTCCAGTTTATTTCTACTAAACTTAAGAAAGTGTATAAAAATGAATGGGGGAGCTGGCCCAAGAAAGAAGCCAAAAACCTATCACTTCCATACGGAATGGGAGGAGGACTGTTTTATTTCCACCATGTCATATTCGAAGTGCGTTCGCCTCATCTGTCAGTCTAACGTCGCTATTCCGAAGAAGGGAAATGTGGAGCGGCATTTTCGGACTGTTCATAAAAACTACGACATTAACTTTCCTCCGAAAAGCGGGCTGAGAAATAGAAAGGTGAAGGAACTAAAATTCCAGTTCAGTTCAAAAATACTTATAATTTCCCTTTGGGATAAATATAGTATTATTATTATTTATTGATTTATTTATTATTATTATTAAGTAATATTAAAGAATACTCAATATTTTTATACATAAATATATGTTTTGCATTTTTATAGTAGGTAGATAATTTTGACCTGGTCATTTATAAGTAGCTCGTAAGCTATCGTACCTTCAGAGCGTGTGTTTAGTACGACTGGTAACATAGGATGCTACGCTCAGAGCACACAATCTCCTGAACACGTTGACCATTTAATTTTTCTTAAACCTCTCGAAGAAGATTACTGACATACTTGTTTCATCGCAGAAGTCAGTCATGTTGATCTTCCTCATTCTACATGTCTGTCCATACAATGTTTTTTATTTGACTTTATTGCACTTTATTTTACTTGTTATTGTTGTATCCCAGCGTAGGGTGAGCGAGCAGGGAATGAGGATTCAGGGTCAGGCAGACGGAAATCCAACAAACGGGGGTTTATTGCAAGCACAGCACACAACACGTGGAAAACATCAATGACAGATCTGGGCGACAGACTCTGACGTGGACTTAAATACACAGGACTTGACGAAACAATAAGAAACAGCTGGGAACAATTGGGATTGCATGCGAGGTTAATGAGGGGCGTAGCACATGAGAGGGTCATACAAGCAGGTTATGACGGTTATGGACATACTTTTTGTTACACTTTTGTATTTGCCTAGAGAAGACTGGATTCAAAATAAAAATTAGTCGCCATGTTAATCTACACCCATCCAAAGTTTTTATTTTTACCTTATTGTACTTTATTTTGCTTGATTTATGGGACATACTTGACACCACTAGATTTTGTTTACAGTTCCCAATAAAATATGATAAAATGCTAATTATATTTGCCTTTTTTAATTCATTGAAATGTAAAGGATTGTGTGAAATTTCATCATTTTGACTACTATCCCCAGTATCGAACCGAATCGTATTGTATCGTGGGAATTTCTGAAGTATCAAAAAAAACCGAACCGTTGGCTTAAGGAATCAATATTGTACGTATCGCAAGGGAAGCTGTGATTTACACCCCTAGTTATAACTGTCCACCTGCTGTGTTTAACTGTACTTAAAGGTGGGTTGTAGTAAGAGTTGCTGTATTAGAAATTGTGAATCACTAATCTTAATTTGCACAATAATTAAATATAAATAGTAAAATAATAGCATTTTGAACGTAAACCTTTTCAAACTGTTTTTGGTATTCCAGATGCAGGAGTACATTTATGTACTGTACTCTTTTAGAGGAGGATTATTCCATCAAATTGAAAATCGAACTTAATTTGTCATGCATATAATGTTAGGTATCACAGCATAATTGCCCCGATAAAGAAAAGCTAATGAAAGCTTTTTTACCCTTTCCACCCACTGGAATTTAATGTCAAGTACTATCTAATATTTTCATTCAGCAAACATTGTTTTGGCTTTCCCACACAAAAAACAAGCATTTGGGAACAAAAGCAGTTTTTTCCTCTTTATTTGGCTGTTTAGTTCAGCAGAATAGATGCATGAAAAACTGACATTCCATCTTTCACAATCTGATGCTTAAGATGTATTTCCCTTCACAAAAATTTCTTTAATACATTAATTATCTGTTTACCTATCTACCTATTTGTCCTTTTGTGTTTAATAAACCAATAATGTTTTAGGCAAGTAGGCAAAAAATGGTAAATGCCTGAAGGACAATTCTTGTCCAGAATAGCAGCTAATTGTGCAAACATGGCATGCAAAAATTGATTTCTTGTTGGGATCTCTGGATGGTTTGTGTTCTGCAAAATTAAATTTAAAAATGGAAGTTGTCATAAACTTTATGTTTTGGAATTGTAATGAGCAAGTATAACAAGAAATTAAGCTAACAGAACAAAATTGAGGTCAGTGTTTATTACTTGTGTTAGTATTGTTGTTTATATGCACATAAATAGCACGACAGTTATTGTCCCTTTATCTTGATTCTTATAAGCCTCACAGTCACATGATTCTTAGTTTTAGTAATTGGCACTAAAATGTTTAGACAGGTTTATGGCACCTATTTGGTTGTGCATATGGGCATCACGTCTGTGATTTAGGTATAGCAAAGTAAGTCGCAGTGATTGTTTTACCATCCAGTGTTTTCCAATTGTAAAATACCCACAAATTAATTTTGCAAATATTTTACATATAGCACACATTATAAAAATGTTCCTGTATAAAGGGTGACACATAGTATGACATATCATACACATATATATTTCTATAGGGGTGGCTGATAGATAAATGGCCCCTCAGCAATAATGAAAACTATTTCATCTTTTATGTCAGTCTAATTATGTATGCGAATCAGCCAATTTGTGCTTGTGAAGAAGGTTCCCAGTTGAAGTCCTTCTATATTATGATGTGAAGTGTTTCCACACAACTGAGGCTTTCACTGTTTATTGGAACTCTTACCCGCTATTCGCTGCCTTCCTTCTGCTATATTGCTGAGTAATCAAGAAGGAACATTTTATAAGTTGCATTTTTACATCAAGTATTCAAGTTTAATTGAGTAATTGTGGCAACTCTATTTGACACTCAGACCGGTATGTTAAATATACCTTAAAGAGGCCTTCTCTGCTGTGTGAAAACATACCAATTTCATTTGCAGTGCATCTCATGATTTGGATTTATGCTTTCCATCCATCATAAACAAAGATTTAAATATTGTTTGTATTTGGTGATTTCCAATAATGACTGGTTATGTTGGAGTGTGACTTGTAGATTGCCCACTTGAATCATCTGGTGCTGAACCTGACAGTGAAGTAACTTAGTGAATTAAATCTTGTGATGAATTTAGGTGAGAGTAAAGATTTATGGTGTTGCCATATTTTTATGTATATATTTTTTCCAGCATACCAGGTTATTTTTAGCCTGCTATATTTTCACTGCTCTGGATTTATACAAACAAATGCCATTTAACCTGCAAACCTAGTAGGATCATATGTACACTCGGTCAATATATAGTAACATCAAGCTACACGGAAAAATGTTTTATTCTCAACAGTACATTAATGAAATGTAAATTATGGTACTTGGTCAAGTTAAAGGGCCGTACCTCAAAGAACATTAAATATCATTATTTCATTATTAAATGTATGCAATATGATCAAATTTAATGTTTACTTGAAGGAAGTACTTCAGTTTGCATTTATTTACTGCACCTTGCTATAACCAGAATCTACTTGTTGTAATGACAATGCATTTCTTTGCAGTGGATATTTGCAGAATTGTATTTGTTTGTTTGTTCGTTTATTTTTTGGGTTTAAGATACGTTGAATGTTTGAATAATGTTGACTGTCTTGTTTTGGTCATAGCTAAGTTAGCAGAATCTTTATAAGCACCCCTGTTGTTTTTAGAATTGGTATTTGCTTCAAAGTAGGGCTGCAGCTATCGATTATTTTAGTAATTGTTTATTCTATCGACTATTCTGTCGATTAATCAAGTAATCAGATAAGAAATACTTTTCTTATTAAAGAGCAATAGTGACTGTTCAAAAGGGAAACACTATTACATACCTCGGATCTTTAGTGACCCGGCTTATATAGGCTATATTTAAAAGTCAAGCCACAAATAACTGTATTTGTTTCTCAACAAATTTAACTTTTTACATCTCAAGTACCAGCATGACATGGAGCATGCTAAAACTTAATTCTTTAATTTTTAAGAGAAATCATCGTTTGAAAAATTAACATAGAAATGTTAAACTTTCAAACCATTTTTAACCATTTTCCAATTGGAATATGTACAAATTATAATATTTTATAATGTTTCATAAAGGCTGCCAGGCAAAATATGCCTTCTGGTTTATTTACATGTATAGAAAGCACCCACCTCTCAAAAGTTTCCAATGATCAAAATCCATTGTCATTCTTCATCCACAAAACAAGCTGAATTGGGCAAACTGGGAAAACGTTGCAAAAACTACCGCTATATGTAATGTCCCATTTACAGTTAGGCCCATAAGTATTTGGACATTTTTGCAATTTTTGTAATCTTCTCTCTGTATACCATCACAATGGATTTGAAATTAAGCGATCAAGATGTGATGGAAGTATAGACTTTCAGCTTTAATTTAAGAGGTTTAACAAAGGTGTTCCATTAAGCTTTCAGAAATTACTGCCATTACTGTCCCTCTATTTTTGGAAGCTCAAAAGTAATTGGACACGTGACTGACGCACAGTGTCTTGGCCAGGTGTGGCCTGTTCCCTCGTTACTCCATGACAGATTAAGCAGATAAAAGGTCTGGAGTTGATTCCAAGCACTGAATTTGCATTTCGTAGCTATTCGCTGGAACTCAACATGAGGTCCAAATAGGTGTCAATGCAAGTGAAGGAGGCCATTATTAGGCTGGAAAAAAAAAACTAAATAAACCTATCAGAGAGAGAGCTAAAACTTGAGTGCCCAAATCAACAATTTGGTACATTCTTAAAATGAAGGAATGCACTGATGAGCTTAGCAGTACCAAAATGCCTGGGAGACCACAGAATGTGGATGATCACAGAATTCTTTTCTTGGTGAAGAAACACCCCTTCACAACATCTAGCCAGGTCGAGAGCACTCTTGAGGAGGTAGGTGTGTCACTGTCATAGTCAAGTGTCTACAATCAAGAGACGTCTTCATCAATGTAAATACAGAGGATTTTCTTCTAGATGCAAACTGGTGACACTGAAGAACTAGAAGGCCAGATTTTGCAAGAAAACATTTTAAAAAGCCTGCCAAATTTTGGAATAAGGTTCTTTGCCAAGATTAAACCAATACCAACTTGTACCAGACTGATGGGAAGAGGAAATTATGGTGAAAGAAAAAGACGGCTCATGATTGGAAGCACATCATCTGTCATACAATGTGAGGCAGTGTTATGGTATGGGCATGTATAGCTGCCGGTGGAATTGGGCCACTGGTGTTCATTGGTGATGTGACTGCTGACAGAAGTAGCAGGAAGAATTCTAAAGTGCATAGAGCTGTACTCTGCTCAAATTCAGGTAAATGCTGCAAAACTGATTGGAAGGTGCTTTACAGTGCTAATGGATAATGATCCAAAACATACTACAAAAGCAACCCAAGAGTTTCTCAATGTAAAAAATGACATATTCTTTGGTGGCCAAGTCAATTGCCTGATCTCGCCCCAACAGAGCATGCTTTTCAGTTACTGAAGACAAAACGGAAGAAAGACCAATAAACAAGCAGCAACGGAAGATGGCAGCAGTCAAGGCCTGGCAAAGCATCTCAAGAGAGGAAACTTGGCTTTTGGGGGTGTCCATGGGTTCTACACTTCAGACTGTCATTGGCTACAAAGGATTATCATACACGTATTAAAACAATGCATTAATATTATATTACTTTGTCCAATTACTTTGGAGCCTCGAAAATGGAGGCACTCCAGGCTGTAATTTAATACCTTTGTTAAATACCCTAAATAAAGCTGAAAATCTATACTTCCCTAACATCTTGATTGCTTAATTTCAAATTCATTGTCGTGATATACAGAGAGAGAATTACAAAAAAATTGCATCAGTGTCCAAGAGCTTATGGATGTAGCTATACTCCTTGCACTTTAGGGACCAAGACTGGGGATGAGGGTAATAAGGGTAAAATAATACAGGTCAATATGGACAAACAAATGTTTTATAAGTAAATCAACATGAGGGAGACGACATAATGTGTAAAAAAAAAAACATTTTTTTGTTTGAGCGCTGTTTACAAATGTAGCACTTAAAAAGTGCATGTAAAATTAAAGACTCTTTACCGCATCACTCTTTTTTTGGCAAATAAATTCCCATATGTAAACTATTTTGCTATAAATTTGGTAATGAATTCACACTAAACCATGTGACCTGAGAGCTTTAAACATATAATTTAATCAGGTGTATTAACATGCTAACAGTGCAGCTAACTATAATCATGAAGCGGTTGATACATTTTAAGCTGTTCTGGCTATCATTACCATGCATCAATAGTAACTATAGTATCAAGTGCTTGGTAAGCGATGGAAATGAATGTGATTCATGCCATGAATGTCAATGTTAGGAACTATTCACTGTCCCCATGACCCAGAAGTTTGCCTGAAATTTTCCACCATTTTTTGCAAGTGGTCCCCATGGGACTGCCGTCACTCTGTTTTTTTCTACCGCTCTGCTACACGTAATGCAGCGCAAGGACACTGTGCAACAGTAAAAATCCTCGTGTGAAACACGGTGATCGTTTAGCAGTACATAGTCGTATGGATTAAATAAAGCATTGAAGCAAAGAATTTGCATCGAGGATTTCTTGTAATGAAGTTAATCGATGAATCGTTGCCGCCCTACTTCAAAGAACTCGACTTGGTTAGCACGCGCAGGTCTTTTTGCTTATGGTTACTCTCTGACAGCTGTCATTCCTAGACTGGCTTTTTCTATAGGTCTCACAGCATGTCCTTATGTAGCTTACAATTATTCTTTTGCTAAACTGAACACACTGCAATTTCATATGAAAAATTCTGCCTGTTCTCTTGAGCAGGCATTGCTCAGGCAGTGGTAATGCTGTGACATAGTAGAGCATGATCTCTCCAGTTTCCTGCAGAAATTGACATTTCAAAGGCTGTTGCACAGACAGTAATTTGGCTAGAATGTCCATTTAACTGTGATTCCTGACAAATTTAAATTAACTGCTTTTTACAAGCTGAACAGTATGTGCAAGATGACTTTTCTGCCAGGTGTTTGTGTTTTCTTGAACACTGGAAATTACCATTCCTATCACTCCACTGCTCATTACAAGATATCTATATTTTCATCATAATATGTCTCAGGAATTATACCGAAATTATTTCAATTTTTCACAGGTTAACACATAATGGTAAAAAGTGATTGACTCGTTTGTTAATGCAGAGGTATCTGTAGTCAAGGGTATTTTTGTTGACTGTTGAAGAAACAGTAGTACATCTATCGTAATTGTTTTCTTTCTAGTTAGGGATTTGTTCTTGATTCTTTAAATACCACTAAGTCTTTAACTTCCTTTAGACGCAGTCATCTAGCTACTTAAAGGGTGGCGGGAAATTTCTCATGGTTAAAATGCTGTAACAATGTTTGCAGCTGTAACAATCCAATATTTATGTGTGTCTTATATTAATGCTCAGATTCTCAAAAGACCAATACAGTATTCATGCTTCAAAGAATATAGTACGCATCTGCTGTGCTGCTAGTGGTTGTAATCCTTAGTCGGTTAGCTGTTATCATCAGCTGGATTTAGTCGAGAGTTTTGCAGAAATACTCATTTTATATTTATATTTTATAAAGTCACAATTTATAATCATAAAAACAGCGTGGGGTAAAGGAGCTTGCAAACCAGATGACTACATCACAATTGAGCTGATGAAGGGGAGCGAATAAAACGCGTTGAGAACTTATTACAGCACAACATTCTCAACTTGGGTAGCAGCAGTAATAATGTACCAGGTTTGTTGGTTTATAGTGAGACAAGTGATATCAAATGAATCCATCCTTCTTGCTGCCAGTAGCTTATTTTAAACATTGCATGCCTGCTGCACTGTCTGTCTCAGCCTTTATTTATTCAACAGAACAGGCTGAAACCTCAAGCCCTGACTGAAGGGCATTGCTGATTAGAAATGAGTTTATGTAACTATCTGAATTGTTAGAATACGGATGGAACATTAATTCTTACCACTTATCCTGGTCAGTGTTCCCAAGCTGCAAAGGGCACAAGACTGGGGTGCGCCTTCTGTTTGATGTCTGACCATCACAAGGGAAACATTTACAGATTCAGTTATTTGCCTGGGTAATGTAGAAATGCCATTTAGCCTAGTTGCATGTCTTAAGCTTATTCTTCCCTTGCGAGTTTATCACCCACATCCAAAGTGGAGTTGGGATTTGAAGAGCAGTTCTAATCACTGAGCCACTGTGTGGTTATGCTGAGTAATATATTTATACATAAATGTTATAATAACTGATATATCATGCACCTCTAATTAACATATTGTTATATTTGTTAAAAAGCAAGATATAAATTTTATCAATATTCAAAGTTAGCAAGACCAGAGCTAAACACAGAACTACAAAAATAATAGTGGTTATTGCATTGGATGATTTTCTGTGGAGGACAAGGGATTCCGTCAGCTTATTCACCACTTAAAAAGGTACCAGCCTGCGGGTGAGATCGGGCCCGAGAGACAGTTTTATGTTTTTAATCCATTATTGAACTGTACTGTAAAGTGATCTTTCGTTCACTACAGAATAAACCGATATAGTGTCACTCCACTAATCTGTGAGGGCAAGCTCTGCAAGTTTCACCACCGGCAACCCCGAATTTGGCAAGTGGCTCAAAGGTTAGCCGGTTATTGTTACTGATATTGGTAATAGTCAACAAAAATATGTTGGTTATTGCATGTCAAAAAGTCAGTGTATCACTAATAATAATATTAATAATGGGGCTGTCAAAATTAATGGGTTAACGCGGATTAATCCATCCTCATGATTAATCTGATTTAAAATTTTTAACACAATTAACCCATCTGCAGCGCAGAATGACTCAAAATCCCTGAAATGTCTCTGTCAACACATTTTGGGCAGTTTTGGTGCGTTCCATTTGCCCTCGGAACTCGTATTCCGAGTCGGATTCCAAGTTTTGAAGCCAGAAGTGACG
>JAODLD010000124.1:9112897-9129078 GCA_026781065.1 Mormyrops boulengeri
AGGAGGAACCCATGACCCACTGTACCAGCATAGGGCCTGACAATGGGTCCAAGGATTTCATCCCAATACCTAATGGCAGTCAAGGTGCCGTTGTCTAGCCTGTAAAGGTCTGTGTGTCCCTCCATGGATATGCCTCCCCAGACCATCACTGACCCACCACCAAACCAGTCATGCAGAACAATGTTACAGGCAGCATAACGTTCTCCACAGCTTCTCCACACCTTTTTATGCCTGTCACATGTGCTCAGGGTGAACCTGCTCTCATCTGTGAAAAGCACTGGGCGCCAATGGCAGACCTGCAATTCTATGGCAAATGCCAATAGAGCTCCACGGTGCTGAGCAGTGGGCAACGGGCCCACTAGAGGACATTGAGCCCTGTCCAGCTCTCCTAGAGTAACTGTCTGTCTCCTAGAATCTCCTCCATGTCATTGAGATTGTGCTGGGAAACACTGCAAACCTTCTGGCAATGGCACGTATTGATGCGCAATCCGGGAGGAGTTGGACTATCTGTGCAACCTCTATAGGGTCCAGGTATCGCCTCATGGTACCAGTAGTGACACTGACCGTAGCCAAATGGAAAACTAGTGAAAAAACAGTCTGAAAAGCTGAGGAGGGAAAAATGTCAGTGGCCCCCACCTGTTAAACCATTCCTGTTTTGGAGGTCGTCTCATTGTCGCCCCTCTAGTGCACCTGCTGTTAACCCTCTGGAGTCCTCTCAGCCACTTTTGGGGTAGTCTGACATGCCTTGACATTTTAAGATATTTCACCTATCTATTTCACCAATAACCTGAGATCACTTAGAATGTTATTATTCTATTTTTTTTTTTTAAATCAACTTTAAACATATATTTTTCACTTCAAAAGTTCACTTCTGGCACTCCCAGGGAGTGACAGCCTGTTACGGCAGCCCTGCTCATTTCTGAGCTTATTTCTCATATATAGTTTTTATCCTATTGTTTTTAATTTTTGCTGCTCTGTTCTTGTACTGTCCACTTTGACTGCCGTGTCGATGCAAATTTCTCACTTGTGGGACTAATAAAGGATTATTTTATCTTATCTCTTATCATTCCAAAAACCTATTTTCAGACATGCTGAGAAATTGCGAAAAATCACATTATAAACATTTCTAGCCAAGACTTTTGAGCTCTGGAGCTTATAGACACAGGGGTTGGCTACATATAGGTGAATGAGACATTCTGAAATTTTATGTGGTTTGATTACTAAAGTGTGAGAACTTTGGAGTGATACTCTTTTTTTCAAAGTCTGTGGGTACACAATGAATATTGATGAGATAGGTGTCCCCACACCTGTAGTAGTTTGCATATTCTCAATGGCCCCTCAGTCTGGAATGTCACTGCAGCCCACTATTCACTTTGGAAAGGCAGTTTGAAACGCAAGAAAAGTGGCACAATAAAATCCTTCACACAGTTTATTGGTAGACGGAATGAAAAACTGCGAGCAGTCACTATAGAAAATGATGCAGTGCCTATGCAGAGTTCACGGAAACAAAATAATTCACCCTTTTTAACCCTCTGCGGACCGGGTATCTTTCTCGTGTATTTCAGTTTATATCTCGCTGAAATCTTTATTTAGAATCATGAAAAAACACTGACTAAATCCGTAATCTGTCCTCTTTTCAAAACGTCCATTGTAGGAAGTATTAAGGTTTGCGAATGAATAGCGTTAAAATTAACACAGGTATGAGATTCGCGTATTGCGAATAGCGCGATTTGCAAGTGGGCGGGCGATCAGAGCTGCTTCGAGACGCAGACGCTAAAGTCAGTCACTCTTGTACTTTTTATTAGTATCACAAAGCTGTAAAATATATTTAGTTTGTACCTATATATATATATATATTTCAAAAGTAGACCGTCCAAGGTTTCTGAAGGTGTTTTTAAAATGTTTATATGATAAAAACTCGCAGAGTTGTTTAAATGGTTATGCGAAATTTCTGTCATATGCCGCCGGCTCCAGAGCGTTAATGTCATTAACACCAAAGCAGCAAAATTAGATACCACCCAAGCCTACCCCGGCTCATGTATTTTAGGTAGTTCACATTGCGCTTACTCCTTCTCCCATGTGTGTTTATACCGCGATAAACAGTATTTTGGCAGTATGTTCAAACAATATGCTGGTTTGTTGTTAACATATAGGCCATATGTCTGTCTGTGAATTATTATTCATATGTGATATTTTATGCTGATTTAAGATGTTCTAAATTAACAACAAAATAATTTGCTTGCATGTTGTCACGTCCAAACGGGGAAGCAGGAGCAGAGAGCCGGGGATCGGGGAAATGCAAGGACAAGGTAACAATACATTGACAGGACTGGGGAAACAAACCGAAACGCGGACTAAATACAGAGGACTAATGACAACAACGGGAAACAGCTGGTAAACACTGGGAATCCACACGAGGGTAACGAGTAGGCGCGGTGGACGAGGGGGCGGGACGAGCAGGGCAGGACACATGTGCTGGACCTATCATATCTGTTAATAAATTTTACGGCCCGACTGAAGACTAAAGTTGCCCATCCCTGTTTTAAAGCAAACTCTGCCTTTCATCAGACTTAAATTTTTGTGATATGCTGATAATATCAGGCTTCAGTTTGGAGGCTCATCATGAGATGCCTCAGGACATGCAAGCCTCTATGGTGCATCCCTACTGCTCCCAAGTAAACTTTCCTTGGGTGAATTATTGTATTATATTGGCCCATGTAGTGTGTTATACTAGTACTTTTGAATTATTGATGGATGCTTTTATCCCGTGACTCACAGTGCACCCTTCCAATTTTAAATTCCCTTTGTACAAACTTCTTTTTCATTTAGATAAATAGGCCTATAAACCTTGCTGAAGGGTAACGGGCAAACTAGCCATCTTCTGGTACCTGTTACTTTCTTACTCCAACTCCTTCACTGGACCATACGTACAGGGCATAATTTCCCAATGAACGGACTTTTATTTTGAAGCCTTCTAGTAAACTGATGGCTGCTAAATTCAGTTATACATATATGCATTAATGTTTGAAGGACTTGTAGTCCTATATGATAAAAACTTAAGAAACCTCCCAGATCATATTGCATTTATAAGATTTTTCAGATGTTTATTCTCACATATTGTGGTCTAGTGTCAAAAATAATGCATATGGACTCCGATAGGACTTCATAAGCTATATCGGCTCTGGAGCTGAAGTACATAATCAGCGTAATTTGCAGATCAAAGGACCAATGGGCTATTGCTTAAAATACTAGCAGAAAGATGCTATATAGTCACTGCCAGAACCGCAGGTACACTGGTAACAAAAACGGCAAAATTACATGTATAAGCTATGGGAAACAGTGGCCACAATTCAGAGCTGACTGACAGGCATAGCTGGATAGTTATAGGAGACATCTGTGACTCAGCCTCTACAGAAACCAAGTGTAAGCAGTCACTTCAGCAAACCATGAATGGAGTGTCTGTAAAATAGTTAGGCTCTAAGTGTGTTGAAGACACCATTCGGGTTTGTCATACCATGCCCAAAAGCTTCCTGTTTAGCTTCGTTTTCATCCAATCAATGTTCTCTAAAGTGTAATATGTAAGTTAATACATGAATTCCAATCAGCATATTCTGAAAAATATTAAGTTTTAAGTAAGCAGATAATGTAACTTGGTAAAATTTAACAATTTCTATTCGAATCATCAGGAACGCTTTACTTGAGGGGGCACAAATGATATAGTACTCTATATCATTTGTGCCCCCTATATATAGTACTATTACTTATGTATTAATTAACCACAGACTAAGTCTTAGTTACATACTGATCTCATGTTCATCATTAATGAATCGAGGTGCATGTTTTATCTCCAGATTATATTTGTTCATGATTTCTCATGATTTGTTCATAATTTGTACTTCAGTAGTACTTGAGTTATTACTAAGTATTTGTGCCTCGTCAAGCAGTGTTACCAGATAATCTTACACAAGCCATTGGGAAAGGTCTTCCGTAATTTTTCTTGCGCCTGGACTAGTTTATGTTTGGAGAACGCGTAAGGACACCATTGACACACAACGCTTGCTGTCATGGGAAGTCTTCTCTTGAGAATCATTGTGTTTGATTATTGCATTACATAATCATATAACGGACAAGAGATAAGAGGCCTTTTTATAGGAGCAGCCACATCTGTCTGTGTAAACACTGATCCCTTACGACGTTCCCGCATTTCATGATGGTAATTCCCCCATACACACTGGCTGCTGACAGTCGTTCATGAACACCAAGATAAAATCAGTTGCCATCCATGAGATCATGAGCAACCTCAACACAGAGTGTAAAGCAGATTTCCTCCTCCTTCATCCTTCAAAAAGCTGAACTTGAAAACTGACCTTATATGCTACTACATAGTGTCACAAATACAGTATGTGTGACAGCTTTGCAAGAAGGACCGAAAGCTACTCTGAAGACCAAGTGTGCAGTTACTCCATGTTTCTGTCTGCACCATAATATTACTAGAGTATAATATATTGCAATGTGTCTCCACCACCAAAGATAGTCTAATATTGGGTGTGCAAATGGTATTTAGGTATGTCAGTTCCTGTTTATTTCTCAAAAATAAAAAATTGAAGCATTTCAGGAATCCCTGGCCAGCAAGGAGGCATGAGAGACGAGGGTGCAGAGAAATGCCTCAGCAGGGCTGAAGTTAATTTAGGGAATACAGGTAAATTTAGGTTGTGTGACTCATTGACCCCCCCCCCCAAAACAGGTGGGCAGGGTGGTGTGGATAGGTGGCCAGGAGGCTGTAGCCCCCCCATGATGGTTGTCTTCCAGGTTGTCTAGCTTCACTGGCAGACAGAGCCTAAGCTAACTGCATTACCATTTCCCTCCTCCCTCCCCCCCTGATTTGAGCAATTAGCAGCTGCCAGACGCGTCCTGTCGACACCTTTTGTGGTCAACCATGCGTGTTGCTGATCGCCCCCCGCTGGTAACCAGTGGACCCCCCCCCCCGGTTGGTAGTTTGTCACATTACAAATCCTGAAGATGTTCCGAATGCAAGGCTGTATTTCATATACACAAGATTATATGACACACAGTGGGTCCAGCGCCTTCCTGGGATTTTCGCACACAAAAGTATGTAGAGTTTACGGAGAATGGTGTAACTGAGAAAAAAAACCTGGTGGAAACACCTTGTGTATGCTTACCCTGTAGGTAGATAGATGGTGTAGTGTTAGTATGTGTAAAATTTCATGTGCTCAAATACATATATATATATATATATATAGAGAGAGAGAGAGAGAGAGAGAGAGTGAGAGAATTCAGAGTCATCAGTCATTTACGTGCTGTGCCCTGGTTTATGTGATTTGTGACTCACAGCATGCCTGCCATGCACTGCTGATTAACACACTCTCAGGTTGCTCTCTACCTCCGCACGTGAGATGTCTTTTGTTTTCTTCTTAGCAGAAATGAGACAAGGACCAAGGCGCATCTACGGCTATCATGTTGACGCCTGTGGGCTTTAGCCCCGTGATTGTGGTGTCTGTTCTCGCATTTGTGACGGCAATGTCTTCAATGCAGGCAGCATATCTAATTGGATATCAGTGCATGGACTAGTGAAGACTGGTTGTCAACAGGCCCAGTCGTAATATACACGGGAATATTCCAGTGAGATAATTTGGGCTTATGTGTTTTTTATAAAAGCATCAAATGACCGCAGTGCATTTTGGGTAACAAATTGGAATGGCTCACCGTGTTCAGCCTTGAGTTTCTGAATGAATAATTAATGCATGAAAATAATACGAGACAGTTACAATATATTCTTATACCTATGTATACATTATTAATACTTACTTTTATTTATGTTTATTTTTTTATATGACACATTCTGCACATGACCTCCAGAATAAACCTCCTTCTTAATTATATACAGTTAGCTTCAGCTTCCAGTGGAGGTAGAGTACCTGAAAACCAAAAGTATAGATACCTTAATAGGAAAATTACTAGTCACTCATGAAAATACACTCAAGGAAAAGAATTTGACATTAACAGTACTTAATTATCAAAAACATTTTGCTGGTATTAAATGTAGGCTCAAATAAAGTTAGTTAGGTATAATAGCCTTCTGTATCAGGTTCTGAAGCACTAGATGATGTCAGAACGACAACAATATTCCCCAGTCACCCCCCTCATTTCTAATCCTTATTTCTTGCACCCACCCCATCCTCTACAATCTCGTCCTACACACTCTTCTCACAACTCCAAAAATTCTTTGTCAACAGTCCACATTTGTGTGACTTATCTTAGTGTAATCAGGTTCACCAAGTCTGTATCTGCGTTTGTTCTTTCATGTCTTAAAATGCCACTAAGCAGTGATGCCTTAATTTTGGTGTGATTTATCTCAAAATGAAATCACTTCACTTCCTGTGAAGTTTTTAAAAAAATCTGGAAAATATTTTTTGAGTTATCACAATAAAGTGATAAGTGTCTGCAGCCACCGTTCCTTTGCTACCACTAAGTGGCACTGCTTCAACTTTGGTGTGAAATTTGATCAGTTCCAGATCTTTTCCTATACAATGTGTCTGTAACATCTGAAAATCATCTGTAAAATACTATAGTTGTAATCAGGGCTGGAAATTAAGCTTGATTAATCACCGAGGCAAGTAATTTAGATAAAGGGTGAGAACAATATACTGAACCCTAGCTCACCGGATAGTAAAAGAAAATCATGTTGGGCTGTTAATGCATTAGTGTAAATTTTAAAGTCATGATGCATTATGATTTATTTGCTTTTGTTATCATATATTTTTTGTGATAGCTCAATAGCATGAGCAAATGTTTTAAATCTATTCCTTCCTGGTTGTAAACCACGGAAGAGATTCGGTCAGAATCCCAGAATTCTTAGTTAAATATAAAACTTTTGTTTGGAAAAAATAAATTTACACAACTGATTAAAGAGACTATTGATGGATGGTATAGCCCTTACCTACCATTTTCCAGAGCAGAAGAAGAGAAGAATTAATAGAGACACTGACAAGGTATATTGAAAAGATATATATATATATATATGTACACACACATACATACATATATATATACATATATACTTATATATACATTCATATATACTAGGGTGGTGATGGTACACGTATTCGTACTGAAAATTTCAGTATGGGTCTCTCTGTTTCGTACGCATATTGGAAACCTTTGTGTGTTTCTCCCGAGCAACATTCAGAAAGGGTCAGATGAAATCGCACCACTACGCATGCAAGCGTGCATCCTAATGCGAAGCCGGAAGTTGTTAATGTGAATACAAGTACAGCACATTTTAAATGCAGCACCATAATAGATACTTATGTTGTTATGGTTT
The DNA here is from genome assembly GCA_026781065.1 of Mormyrops boulengeri. NCBI lineage: Eukaryota > Metazoa > Chordata > Actinopteri > Osteoglossiformes > Mormyridae > Mormyrops > Mormyrops boulengeri. Next base: position 9,120,240 of record JAODLD010000124.1, read on the forward strand.
GCATTATTTGAGACAATATTTGTCTAATTTGAGGCTGAAAGCTGCTAATGTGAACACAGTACAGATCAGGTACAATTTTCTAAATGTTAATTTCCGTTAAAATGTCTTAATGGATATTTATAATATTTTTATTTACTTGAGAGAATATTTATTTTGGTTTACTTTTAAGTTAATTTTAGTTTTTATTAGTAGGTTGCAGCAGTAGTGGCAGGTGCTTTTCCAAAAGACTGTCATACTTTGTTCAGTAAACCACTGTTTAATAGAGAAAAAAGAAGCATTTTATATTTTGTCTTTTTAACCCCCTCTCCACATCTCACAGTGACCACATATGGTACTGCCTTCACAAAGACAGTGATGTCAAATCATGCATCTCTCCTCTCATTCTGCTAAGGGCCTCATAGTGAGGAAGACTTTGCGTGAACTAGATGAGGTCATCAGCACAGGGCAAAGAAACTCCTTGCTACAGTCTCTCAAAGGCATTGCGAATTTCGGAAAATATTGGCAGAGCTATTAAGGGGGCACTTGTTGGGTTTGATTCCGATCATTAACACAGTAACAGCTACACGGAATGTCAAATGTGATGGATCCTAAATGTGTTCATCCAGTATATGGCTACAACATCCATAGACCTGTGATTGCACATTGATCCATATCACAAGAATCACAAAGCACCATTAAATAAGTAATATGTAGCATTTAATCAAATACAATTTATTCATATATTAAAAAATTAAGCACATACTGTAGAATAGGTTTTACTTTTTTGCACCAATATAATTTTTAAATCAAGGGACTGTTGACTTCATCTTTTAATAGGTGTGACATTTTTTCAGTGTTTCCAAACAAGCTCAATTAATAATGTCTTCTGGGACAAAATACAGCATGAATTCTAGCAGTGTAGCACAAGAGATTTTGATAGAAACATCAAGAAATGATTGGTCATAGTAGAGAGTTCCAGCATATCAAATTTAATGATAAGCAGCTACAAGGTTAATGAAGGAAAATTCAAATGTGACAAATATTACAAATGAGACATGTTGAAAGCAAAACGGCCAGAGGTGGGGGCCCCTGAGGAAAAATTGTTCTGCAACAACACACGGTACCCTGAGGAAGTATTGCAGAAACGGTATTGATTTTGTTCGTTTATTTCTTTTGTGAAGTCGACTATAAATGGCATTTGCCATATTTCATTAAAAAACATTAAGAAATTTGGATATCAGAATTTCAATAGATTTCCAGAATATTCTGTGATTGACCTAGTAATCATTGCCCATTTTCATTATTATATATCAGTATGGCAAACAATATTAAATTGACTTTAATATCAACTATAAAAGGATTTTATAATTCTCATGTCTTAAATAATCATGTTAAATGTATAATGAAGAACGTTAACAATAATTTTATATTACTTTCTCATAATGAAATCACAATCAACTCTTGCTAATTGCACTCTGGACCATAATTACATTATTAAACAGATACAAAAGAGTGTTCATCTAAAAGTGCTTTAGGGAATAATTGATATCCGGCTTGTATACTTATGCTGTCCTTTTTATTGCCTGAGCAAATAGAAATATACTGATACAGCATCCATGTAATATTATTTTTTCTTATACCCTTTCCAAAATATCATCAACAGCTGCAATATTGACTTGCTGAATATCACTGTCTGTCAGAGTATAACCAAACCAACAGATTAATTCAAAGAACTTACTCTGCGTTTTTCCAGACCTATGCATGTCTAAGTTTGCCGTGCAGAGGCCATGGGGATTGGGCAGTCCGTAGACCAGATCCCAGCTTTATTTCCACACTGTTTTTGAGCTGGAATATTCTGTTGTACACATGGAGGTGAGAGCAAAGCCATTGTTGTCATCAGTCTGTCAGTCCTGGAATTTGAACCGGCCGCTTTCTGATCATCAGTCCTGATGAATGATGCCTGCCTTCAGGAGAATGTACTCCTGCACTCTTTGTCTCCCTCATTCAGATGGCTACACCACAGACGACATTGAGTTCTACTGGCAGGGAGGCAGCTCTGTCACTGGAGTGGACAGCATCGAGCTGCCTCAGTTCTCCATCATCAACTACAGGACCCTCTCCAAGAAAGTCGTCTTTGCAACAGGTAGGTGTCCAGGTCTTACCTTATGCTAATAAACATTCAAACAAGAATATATACCCCAAATATCTATTCGCTTTCCAAAGATTGCTCTGACTTTTGCTTGGTAATAGAGATATTATAAACAGATTTTTTGACCATTCAAAAACAAATACCACTACTACAATAATAATAATAACAATAGTACTACTAATAAACAAATACTAATGTAACTGTGTGTGTGTGCACACACACACAGTTACATACATATATTCTATAAGGAATACACTTACAAAGTCGTGGACCAATGTAGTTTCATCACAATGATGATTTATTGAGCAGAAAATGAATTAATGTAACGTAAGTGTAGGCATACATCGAGTATTCACAAGCAGCTCAAGTACAACTTTAGGATAATTCTTTATCACCACCACAACCCAACGCCCCCACCCCGCCCTGCCCAGGTGGCCACATGCTTCAAATGAAAAATGGAATCAATGCTGATTAAGCAATATTGTATGAACGATAATGACAGTTTCAGGCAGTGGTCACGGTTTACACTGTCTGTGTAAGTCTCCTGAGACAAACTTTTATGTTCTAATGTCCACGACTGTCCCTAGTTCTCAGCAATGTTCCAGAAGGTAAAACAAAAGGCTTTGCAATTATGAATGCCCTTTAAGGAAGACTCACTGAACTTTGTGCAAACTTATCCGTATTTATATGGCAGGTCACGTCAAGATGTCAAAGATGTGCAGGCAACCTGCAATTCATGGGCAGAAATTGCAAATGAGCATATGTTTGTTTGTGATCAGTATGTGGCTCTGCTCCATTCGGCATGTTCTAGTTTTGTGGCGCGACATAGAACAAGGCAGCGACATCATTTTAAAGATGTGGCAGCTTCTTCTCATCCATGTGTTCAATTTAATTTCGTCTGGGCTGTTTGAAGTACGCAGCCACCTTCAACCCCATATATTGTGTCATGAGTTAATTTTTGCATATAAAAGGTGATCTCCTGAGGTGTGATGAGCCTGAGAGAGTGGTGAGTCCCCATAATGACCAGCTTCCCAATAAATGCTAATTCAATCCCTCCTCTGGCCAAATGACAGTTCAGTCACGCCTTATCACCTCTGTGGGGCCAGAGGACACCCTCATTCTCCCCCTGACATTGGCCCACTGATCATAATTTGCTAACAGTGTCTGCATTCAGATCATCAACCAAGAACACTTGGGGCATCATTAGTACTTTTCTATGCAAGATTACTTTTAGTTATTTTGTTATTTAATGCATCTGAAATTTCAGCACGTTTTTTCTTGAAAAGGCGTGTTTAACGATCCTATACATTTAAATATACTTCCTGTACTTTACAAACACTATAAAAGCTCCTGATAGGCATCTAATTGAAGAAGCAGCTTGGTTTTCCATGCAAAGGAGAGCTGGTGTCCCATCACAGCATCCCTAGATCTTCTGATCTCGTCACAGATTTTTTGAGACATGTTTGGTGGACCACAGCGTCTGACTCCCAATTCGAACAGAAATATAGTTAAAAAGAATGCGTTCCTCTGTGTATCACACAGGGATGCTTGTTTTCCTGAAGAATTAATGCATGCTGTTGCGTCTTCAGTCATAAGTTCATAAAATCTTATCAGAATTTGTGCTAGTGTTTTGGCAGGGAACAATGTAAATGAGGTGTTGTTAGTGTCGGGCCATTGTATACATTTTGACTCATTCTCTTGATAAATGCTTATTTCTCTTGATAAATGCTTCAGTGCTCTCCTCTCTGCTGTTAGGACAAGTTTATAAGAATAAAATTTTTGAACAAATAAAGAGACCTGCATAGCAGACCTGAATCTGAAATGAAACACTCATGAGGAACAAAGTCAATCGCAAAAAATCATCTCCTTTGTAACGCTATGAAAAAATGGAGAATGCCCTGGAGGTTAGTTCATTATAAACTAAAATTTTTAAAAGATAAAATAATAGATAATTGAACAGAGAGCATATAATCTTTTTAATGTTTTGACCGTAGATCTTTAAACTCGTAGTCAAAATAGTGATAGTTGGAACATGAGTGATTATGAATTCAGTAATGACAGATTCATGGGGAGAAGAGCCTGTACTCTTCATGAAGCTTCTTGAAGTTCTCATGGGTGATACTTTGCATTTGTCTTAAATCGTCCATCAGGATCCTACCCCCGACTCTCCCTGAGCTTCAAGCTGAAGAGGAATATCGGCTACTTCATCCTACAGACCTACATGCCCTCCATCCTAATCACCATCCTGTCCTGGGTCTCCTTCTGGATCAACTACGACGCGTCTGCAGCCCGAGTAGCCTTGGGTACGGCCCTGTCACTCTCACACACCTGTCCATTTCACCAAAGGGCTGTGTCTGCACAGCTCTGTTCATTGATTAAAATATCAGATAAGATTCAAAGACAAGCAATTCCCGGGTTATGAACGAGATCGGTTTCCTAAGTCTGTCTTTAAGTCGAATTTGTAGGTAAGTCAGAAGAAGTAAATACGATTCTTACTTAGTGTCAATTCGTGAAGTGTTTGTCTCCGTGCATATCAGACACTTAACAAGCACTTCCCAATACACAAAAACATCTTAAAATAACAATATGGCACATCATAATAATACTAATAATAAATAAATAAAACAAAAACAAACTATCTATTGTACTGTACTGTACCTCGAGCCGACAGACCTCTGAAGCCACACAATGTTTTCATGATCATCAGAATGGAGTGTGTGTGTTCGCTATTATGAACCATATTGTATTTAACCTGAATTTTTAATAGGCTTTATGGTGGTTTGTTCGTAAGTACGAGTTGTCCGTAAGTCAGATGTTCTTAACCTGTGGACTGACTGTATTGAGAGATACTGAACGAGAGTCTGAATGAGGGGATCGAGGTGACTAGACATCCCAGGCCCCCTGAGAAAGTGGTACCTTAGTACCACTGTAGTACCGCCTCAGGGACGCCACTGTTATCATTATGCCACAACTATGGGCGCTTAGTGAGGCAGGTGAGTAATTACCTTTGAGGACAAAGGGAATAAAGTCTCAGTTCTGGAAGCTCCAGAAATTACAGTCCTGCTGGAATCCACTTAAGGAATCTTGCACAGCATGATCTATTCCTCACTCCCCTTACGAATGTTGCATACACTAGTGTTACGTACCCCTGATTACTACATCCTAAACATCATATTTGTGGAATTTCTAACTACAATTCTCCTTCATTCACAATGTTATTCTGTAATATAACGTGATCTCTCACCCACATGCACACATACATGCTGGCATTAACTACATCCAGTTGGATATCATTACTTTTTGAAAGGTTTTAACTTCTGAACCAAAATGCCCAAGTCGGCAGAATCAGAGATGAGATCTTCAGCGGCTTTCTCTAATTCTCTACACTAAAGTTAGGGGGTTTGGGGGCTGGTTCTTCTGCTTTAAACCAAACAGTGCAGCGATTACTTTGGTGGCAAAATAGCACTACATAGCATTTCATGCGAGTTCGTTTTTGCTCAGTGTGTGCGCTACAGGCCAAGGAATGTGATATTTGGATACTGCTTACTTAGGTTTCTTGTCACAGAAAGTATATTCTTTCGCAGGCCAGTCTCATGCCGGAAAATAACAGACCTCTTATCTTCTGATAATGAAAAGCATTACACCACTTGAGATTTTGCAAAGACCTTTCTTTTGTTGTTTTATTTTTATTATTGCCTCTTATGTTAAGGTGCCTTTTTTTCCACAATAAGCTACTTGTTAATGTGAATCTGAATGTGGTGTGAGGCAGACATGGTTACAAAATGAACCAGAAAGGAGCTAAGGAGTGTGCAGCATTTCACCAGAAACCTGCCGTATCGTTATTCTCCTTTTGTGAGGTCTTATTCTTCTTTTTTCCTCGTCTGTTTATGGATCTGGCAACGGAAGGAAGTTCACTGCCCCATGCTATTCTTTGAAGCAAAAGTGACTGTTACATAAAAAAAAAATGAATGTATTTTATTTATAATGCAAAGACCATAATATTCACATTTCTCGTACTTTTACACATACATTAAAAACATCACTTGTAATTTGTGTGGACTGTTTTTTTCCCAGGCTAACATTTATTCTTACTCAATTTTGTTTTAATGGATAAACACAGAGGATGTTATTCATTAACATGAAATATAATGTTTCTCACATTTGAGGTACTATTATATGCAAAATAATTCATATATGACAGGGGACATATATTAAGACCTTTCTCTGTTGCAGCTCAGTGGTTTTTCAGGTTGTATAGGGACGCATTTTTGCTCTTTAGTCACCCAGTATGCTAGGGACACATTTGGAAGGTGCGATGCACAGCTAAGCATGGCATTGGTCCCAGAATGAATATGCAGTTTGCTCATTGCTGCTTTGTTTGCACTGATTAAAAACACTCTTTCATTTCACCTTCCGATGATAAAGGTCAGGCGTGGTACTTACACAGATCAGCACCAGCTCATCTTACATATGCAGGTTACACATTAAACAACATCCTACCAGTTTATTACTGCTGTTGTGGCTGAGTGTCAATGTAGCTTTAGCCCCTGTAGCTGATCTACAATCATTTTATCCTACATTTTTTTTTCATCTCTTTTCTTTTCCTTACTTAGTCTAATTAAGTGAATATGTAATTGGTGTCATACAGGTCATTTTAATGAATTTTGATTAAACTTCTCATCTGTTAAATACAGTGTTTATTTCCATTTATTTCCATCTTAAAGCAACATATGTACCTGACTATTTTACATTTTTCTGCAATATTTTTTAAAAGAGACTCTCCGGTGCATAGAAGTTGCATAAAAAAGGTTTACTTCACTAGGTTTTTTTTTTGACCCAGAATTAAATTACTGTATAAACCATCACCTGGCTTCCCACATTCAGTCAAATGAAGTCTGTCACTGATATAACAGAGATCCTAGCACATGAGAGGTCAATAACTGACCTACAGCTGTTGCACGTAAAAGCAACTTTAGAAAAACAACTCCTTTCATTTTTTTCCACAAACCAGGAATAACAACTGTGCTGACCATGACTACCATCAATACTCATCTCCGTGAGACCCTTCCCAAGATTCCTTACGTGAAGGCCATCGACATCTACCTGATGGGCTGTTTCGTTTTCGTCTTTTTGGCGCTGTTGGAGTACGCCTTCGTCAACTACATCTTCTTCGGCCGGGGCCCTCACCTGCAGAAGAAGGTCGCAGAGAAAGCGGCCAAGTCCAACAATGAGAAGAGCAGACTAGACTCCAACAAAGTCCAGGTGGGCAAGCATTTTCATTCATTATTTGTGTTTTTTATATACTTATATAATTTTTGTAGTTACTCTTTGAATTTAAAATAATAACTGAATACTGAGAGTCATACACATTTTAGAGTATGGCGATAGAGTGTAATCATTATGATTGTTTAGCAAAACTTGGAAAAAAACGTCAAAATCATGGCACTCTCTACAGTAATTTCCCTAACTGCTGACACTTCCTTTTCAGAAATGGTTTTGTGTGTGTACTCAGAGGAGATCATACAGCGAAAACAACTATGTATTTCAAGGATAATTCCAATAAAATTGTTTGAACAAAAACAACTCCTCGAACTGTAAGTGCAGCATATGAAGCTGCAATCCTTAAGTGGCGTCCTGGTCTCTAACACACAAGTTTGTATCACAATGATGGTGAAACTTTCACAAAAAGAAAGAAAAAAAAGACAGAAATATATACATGCATTGATGGTGTCAGTGTGTGTGTCAGTGTGTGTGTCAGTGTGCGAAAGTGTGTGTGTCAGTGTGTGTGTCAGTGTGCATTAGTGGCTCTCTGCAGGTGTCTGTTAGGCTAAGGTCAAACGGCCAGTCTTGTGTAGTGAAGGTTGGTCAGTGAACACAATGGTGAGCATGAATCCTCAACATGTTTGTGTCTTCTAAGAGGCATCAGGCACAGAATCTCAACAACAGTAAATGAGATCTAGCAACTTTTATACTCAATCATTTCTAATGTGCAAAGAATTGCAGAGCCCTTGTTTCTTTACTCAAGATGACAAGCAAGTCCTAAGTCATTTCACACAGGAACTCCGGACATTATCCGGAGAATCAGGTCCAGACATTTTCCACAGTCGCCCTTCACATATGTGGCACAAAACCAGAGAATGTCTGAGTCGGAGACATTCACATCTACTAGAAATACCCACTTGGGTAGGGCATGCAGCAGGCCGGGCGTGATGCAAGAAGTATGTTGCGGAAATCACAGTGTTTTCTTTACTGTACTACTGACAGAAGTTTCTGAATCTTGATGTCACTGCAGTTAGCCGTGTTGGTTGGGGTTTTCTTTGTGTAAATGACCCTTCTTTGTCCTCAGATGTATGCATTCTTGCATTTTCACATCAGTTGCACAATAGGAACATCATCAACACACTCACTCGCTCACAGTGAATTCTCCAGTATTCTCCCTGCTCCATTTTGGGTCAATCAGAAATAACCCAGACTTTGTACTAGGGAGCTAGCAGGGTAAAGTCCATTTAATCTAGTATACAGCCCCTCTGGGCAATTTCTAGAACATAAGAACATAAGAAATTTACAAACGCGTGGAGGCCATTCAGCCCATCAAGCTCGTTTGGGGAGAACTTAACTAACAGCTCAGAGTTGTTATAGCTCTGATTTAAAGGAACCCAGGGTTTTAGCTTGCGCTACACTAGCAGGAAGACTATTCCATACTCCAACTAC
>JAODLD010000124.1:9136183-9151336 GCA_026781065.1 Mormyrops boulengeri
AACATTAAAGTCAAATTGGTGTACTGAAATAATTAAGTAAAAACTATTGCAGTGATTATTAACTTCAGTCTAACATAGAAATCCTATTGAATCTCTTAAGATTTGCCTTTTTTGTTAATAATGCTCTAATGTTTAAGAAATGTTTTAATAAATTGAAATGTTAATGAGAATTTCAGATTTGTGTGTGGGGGGAGGGCGTGAATTGTATTAAATGACTAACTTGAAAATAATTGCATATCAATAAATTTAATCATCAGATCAATCGAATAATTAGTTGTTAGATTATTTCGATTATTTGACTAATTGGTAGATTAATCGCTTAAAGAATAATCGTTTGGGACAGCAATAGTAAGACTGTATAAGAGCGGAGTTGTCCGGTTGCACACACCAATGGTTAATCCAGAAAAACAAAATGAGGTCTTATGGTAATGTGTTTTTTTTTTTTTTTCAGTAGCAGGCATACAAAAGTCCAGCACATTAAAACAGAGTGATATCCACTGAAGGGAAGGCCATTTCTTCTCGGCTTCGTCCTCATTCAATCCCATTCTTAAGCTGAACGTCACGAAATACATTTCAGAGCATGAATATTTAAGCAGATACTTTTGGACACTTTAATTTTATACAGTGACAGTCAGTCCTATTGAAATCTGTTTAATTACATGAACAACCACATCTTTCAAGTGCAGCCTAGTTTTATAATAAAACCATGTGGTACTGCAACAGCCTACATAAAACTGTCTGGAACATAGAGCCGTTTGTGGACAAATGCTCTCAGTACGTTACCTTGAGTTGTTTCTTCCGCACTTTATAGTCAAGGTTGCATTTTTATTCAGTGTTTCTGTTTTCCAGGACCCGAACTCCAGCTGTTTTTCAGTTGCAAACCAGCTGATCATCTCAGCGAGGGCATCAGCTTACATGGTGGGGTGAGGACACCAGTGTTTCTTTTACTGCCATCTCCCCTCTGGATTGGGTAGCATAGATATTTTTCACCCTAGTCCGGCAGCTTGGCTGCTCACCTAAATCCAGATGAATGAAGACCCCATTCGGGAAGACAGCGGGCCAGAGATCCAGAGCTGATGCAGGTGAGACCTACATTTTATTTCTTTTGTTTTTGTGTGTGTATGCATGCATGTGTAGTTACAGCATTTATTCCAGTGCCACTCTGTTATGTGAAATAATTCTTTTCCAATTATTTTTTTTTTTTTATAAAAATGCTAATCATATGTGAGATGCAGAACAAAGGACACTGCACTAAAAAGAGTTTGAAGAAAATATTACGAAAATTACTTGTGAAATAATCTTATGGTAGCCATTAATAACGTAATGTACTTTTATTTTGCTACTCCAAGTAAAACCTTAGCACTTTCTCTGCTGAAAATGACCAGTTCTGTAAAGCAAAACTGGCATCACTTTACTCAGTGTCCCAATCCAAAATTCATTCAGTACCAAAAAATCTAAACATATTCTCTGCCTGTGGGAGGCACAGTAGTGGTACTGGACTGGGTGTAGGTAATCTTCGGTGTTTCCATGGCAATTAGTCTGCAGCCATTTTCCTACAGGTAACCCAATAAAGGAAACCCAGAAAATGCCGGGTGTGCTAATTACCTGGCTAAGGTTTTCATAGGGTCATTTGGGAGAATGATTGATTGACAAAGGATGCGAGAATGGTGGTGAGACCTGGAGAAGAAGGACAGACCAATTTTAGTGCAGGTTTCATGTTTGCTGTTCTTCTTTGTAATAACGATTTTTGGTAGTTTTACTCGCATTAATGGAGCTTTGAGGTTGAACCGCTCTCACCTCTAAGCAGTCTTCAGTTAAAGCCTGTTCTTTTGCCATGCCACCATGCCTTGTGGAAGAAATCTATCCCACAGCCTGCCACGGTATCCATGTTGACCTTGAATATACATCTGGTGTACTTTTCACATTGCAAAATCGTATTTAACTTGGAGGTCACTTTCAAAGAAATACAAATATATGATCACTTTGTGGTTCCAGCCAAAGCTTTATAAGCATGGTTGTTGAAGCATTCTCGAGATTTACAGTACCCAAGCCATTGTTCAAATGATGCTCATTCTTCATAAAACATCTCTGTTAATATTATCTGTTTTTGTGTTTTTCCTTATGTAAGAACTAACTAGCAGGAAGTATAGCCACTCCTGAAATTAACTGAAGATTAGTCAAAAACAGAATGCCAGCTTGTTAGTTTTAGTCATTCACATGCATGTCTTTGTGAGTGATGAGTATTGCTGTAATATATAATGTTGTTCTATTTTCATTGTACAAATGTGATTTTTTTTTCCCCCTCTACTGAAACCTTCCTTAATGCTGTTTTGTTTTCCTTTGACTGAATGACAGAAGTTTTGAAATATTGACTGATGCCTCTTTGAAAAACCTACTTTAGGATGGCATTTTGGTTTTAGATTTTGCATTGTGTTTTGGCCAAACAAGCATGTATGGTGACTGATTTGTTCTTTATGCTCTTTTAAATTTTAGGGCACGCAGGTGTTTCTGCAGGTATGATGAAGAAGAAAAATTCTCACAAGTAAGTTTAAAAAATGCTTTTACCCTTTTATTTTCTTGGTGTTTTGATAACTAAATAATGGTAGGAATTAATATTTAGCAACAAAATGTTGATGCTAGTTCTGAATTACTTTTTTGATGTATTGTTGCCTATTCTCTGGTTGGTATTTTCATTGAACTATGCAACCCAAATGCTTCACCCTTTTCCACCTTCCTGTTTGCAGGAAGCACAAGAACAATGTTGGCCCCAGTAAGCCAGTCTCCCAGCCCAGACGGAATATTGTGGGCTGCAGGATACAGCACAACTGGAAGGAGGGCACCAGTCCAGCCACTCAGTGGAAAGGGACGGTTCTTGACCAGGTTCCCGTCAACCCCTCCCTTTACTTAATAAAGTATGATGGTTTTGACTGTGTTTACGGCCTGGAGCTTCACAAAGATGAACGAGTGCAAGGTCTCGAAGTTTTACCGGACCGAATCGGTAAGTGAATTTCTTTGAATTAAACTGGCTCTCAAGATATTTTGCACAAGCAATTTCAAGCTTGCATTGTCTAAGTCAAAAACAAGACAAACAGCCTACCTACATAGCTTCCGTGGGCAACTCTTCTGTTTTGCATAAGACTTATTCTGGAACTCTGTAATGGTTTCAAAAGCACAAAAGTTGCATTTTGAGTAGAGGAGTAAATAATGTTTGTTGGCATTTTGTTTTGTTTTTTGTCACATTTGCATGTGAAATGTTCAAAATAAATTACAATGTGTTTGCGAGTTCCTAGAAAATGCAAAAACATTCAGGAGAGTTTGATGTAAATTCAGGGGAATTTATTAAAGTCAGCAAATTATTAAGGCTGTTCCGTGAAACGTTTATTATGGCAAGGTGAAAGGGCAGATTCCTTTTTGGTAATGTATTAAACATAGATGTTTTGTACTTTAAAGTAGTCCTCAAGCCTGTGACCATGTCCTCAGTATGTTCATATCTTTAGAAGTAGTAGCACTGAAGTGCTTTTCTAAAATGGTGCATAGCTTTGACTAGCAATCTAAGTAAAATGCGCAGAATTACAGCAGTGGCTGGCATTGAGGATTGAGGTAGTTTTTTGAGTTTGGCAGTAGATTTTTAGGTTATGGTGGGGTAAAAAGAAAGAGATGCATGAAAAAAGCTTAAATATGTGTGTAAAAAAGCTGAAGTATCTGTGCTTTAAATGGCATATAGTTACATTAACTTGAAGATACTTGAAGGTGTATATGCATTTCTGTCTGTACATTTTTTTTCCCCTGAATTTTCTGTCATGGAGTAAGGAAACATGATTACAGAGCATCATTTAAAATAGCAATAGCAATGGGGAAATCATAACAGTGTCTTTTTGGATAATACATTCAAGCAAAGCGGAGTTTATAATTAAGATTTATTATTTTATTATTTATTAATGCCAGCAAAAATGAATATATGTTTAGGTGTGCATGTGTGTAAATATGATAATATAATCTTCATCCTTAAAGCAATAGTCCATGCATACCAATTCATATGGTTTTAAGTATATTATAAATAAAATCAGTCCAGATGGGGGGCAGTCAATTGCCTTAATGTTAAGGGCCAAAGTGGGGTTGGGCTGTAGAGGTTGGTATAGTTTTTAAAGTTGGTGCTGTTCACCTGAACATAAAAATAATTAAACTGGGTAGTTAATGAAGGAAGTCCAGATGGTCATAAATATATGCAGCAAAGTTCTGGGTGAATTAGAGGTCTAATATTACCAGTACTTCAGCCAGAGAGGAGTCATGGAAGTCTGCTCATAATCATGGCCTTGACTGACAACTACCATGGTGGCCTCAGGTCTGATCCATTGGGTTTGTAGAGAAGAAATTCTGGCAGTTATGTCACAGATGCTTTTGAGGTTCTCGAAATTTCATGTGGACACCACAGACAGACTATTAAGGATGATTAATGAGGCAGAGTAAAGGCACATGGTGGCATGTTAAGCATCTGCCTTGGACAAGTTGGCTAGCTAATGGGGGTCTGACATCCAGGCAAATGGAGCAATATCACATGACATAATAGTGGTACTGTTGTTTTTAGCTCTGACCAGTTACATGTTCCAACATTCTAAGTAACAGCATGTTTAACAAAGTGTGAGATTGTTAGCAAACTGTAAGCATACCCAAAACCACAGGATGTCTATGTGCTCCACTGCATAAAGGAGTGCAGGGCAGTGTCAGCTGGTATGCACTTTTATGCCATATTACCAGGCATTATATGATGGAATTATTTTATTATTGGACAGAAAATACAGATCCTGATGCCTCAGGATCTTCAACTTGCAGTTCCACTTGGAGGAATTCTTAAACGCTATGTCAATTTAATGTAATAAACCGTGATTTAGCTAGCTGAGAATGAAGGTGGAACTTCTGATAGAAAAGAAATGAGGAAATACAATTCCGGGGGGATGTAAGAGTGTTTGGCTCTGCACTTGTCTGCCCTTCACTCTCCACATCACCACTTGTAACTGTGCTGACCGAGCAGTGCAAAATGTCCTCACCACTCCAAACTCAGCTGGCTATAATATGTAAATCGGAGAAAATATAATAATTTTACGAAGATCTGCGAAGGCGTGGTGACGATTTACTACGAAAAGTATATGAAAGAATTAGGAATCCCAATAAACTTAATAAGCCTACATCCAATCTCGGACACTGAAGAAAACTCCGGAAAGCATACCATTTGACCGGAGACATACTCTTGTAGAGAATGACTTTGAGGAAGATGTAAATTATGCAGTTAAGACATTACAGAAGCGTGCGACGGGCCGCCTCATTATCATAATATGTTAAGACATGAAAATGCGAATGCGGGTCATTCTGAGAAGAGCCACAGCCTGGTATAGTATTTAAGTCTAGATGTACTTCGGTGGCAACTCATTTCACATCGACAGTAACTGCAAATAACTTTGGTCTTGTCAATCTGACAGAGTTTTGAGGCTGAATATGCCATTCAAAATACCTTTTTCTTTGTTCATTATTTTTCCCGAGCTGCCATCCGACTCAACACGTGTTAATGGCATCAAAACAATTAGTCACATTATAATGAATTCCTGCTGATGCATTATTATCACATTAACTTTGACAGCCCTAATTAGTACATTTGTTTGGTAATTCATTAATTTAAATTATCATAAAGTTGTATGATCATGCAATCTGCCCTAATTTTCATACTGACAGCCATTAATTGACAGATCAATAAAAATGATTGTGCGGTTACAAAATATAGTATATTTCTTATAGAGCCTTTTAATATTTGATCAAAAGAAAGTAGCGTAAGGTGAAGTTCCTCCTGATTTTGTAATAGGGCAGCACGGAATTTGTAGTTTGCAATATTTATAGAAGAAAAACAGGAGCTGAAAGTTTACTCAAGCTACTGCTAAATAGAATTCATCATCTAGCAATGGTCTGTCATAAGTTGTGGTGTGGCCATGAGTTGTACTAACTGACTCAAAGCAGTGCCAATAAATCACTTGCCGTTGTTCAGTATTGTCTCTATGGAATCCAAAATATTTTGGTGTCCACTTCTTGTTCCTTTTTCCCTTCCATCAATTTTTGTTAAATTTCACACAAACACGCCACACTGTCCATAAATGAGTCAAACGGCAAGGGCAAAAATGATTCATTGCCATACAAGAGCTCATGCAAAAGCAGCAGCAAACTTGACATTGATTTTTTTTTAACAGATAATCTGGAAAAGGCGCAATCCTTACAGCTGCAAAACTTGATAAGTTTTGTTTCATATGACTGAGTAAAAATGCTTTAGCAAAACATTGACGATTGCAAAACGTGATGTCAATATGAATGTGTAGGCCTACTTTAAGACAGCAACTTTTTATTCACCTGATGCATCATGTAGGCCTACTTTGTAACTTATCTGAAATTATTTAGGCTGTCAGGGAACATTCAGGGGTCTTGACCCAGTGCTAGAGGCAGTGTCCTTGGCCATATCACATATTTCTCACATTTTTTCACAGAATCATCTTTTGTTGCACAAAATCTTATCTTACAGCTAGTTCAGTTCCCACAGTCGTCAGGTTAATGGATGCTCAAAAATTATAACTTGGTTACAATATTCTGTGTACTTGCTTAATTATACCTGTCGATTACAAAATACCCTGTTTATAAGTTATGCCGTTAATCAATTAATTATGCATAAAAAAACTAACACTGATTACAGAAGACACTAATAACAAATCAATATTAACATGTACTGATCAATTTGTTTACAATAGAAGTAGATTAAATTATACTCGGCAATGAACACTGGATATTGGGTACTTAACTGGGTTGCAGTCCATGAAATTAGAAGAAATCATATTAAATATAACCCACTTAAGTCAAGCTTCTGAACCGTTGCTGTTAGTCACGAGTCACATGATCTTTACATTTTCAGTACTTTTTCTTTACTTTACATTAGCTTTGATAATTATCCGTATTTCTAAAATGGAACTTTACCGACCTTCTTGGTGCTTGGGAAGTTGACTTGGTGCTTGAAAATAATAAAAAAAAATGAACAATGATGCTAAGCTAAGGGTCTGTATCACTATGCCAGGCTGTTTGTTTAGCCGGATGACTTGTCGGATTTAAGGTACCCCATTTAAATGGACTTAATCTTCATTTAGTTACATTTAGACCAGACTACCTTAGATCAAGCAAGTTATCTGGCTAAGCAAGAAATTTGGCTTCGTGATGCAGGCCCCAGGTTGCTTGTTGATGAGAGCACCTGCATTCGTCAGCTTTATGCAGAGCTGCTGTTCATTAGTGACTTAATGGCCAGAGTGTAATTAGCAGCTGGGCTGGTATGTGTGAGGTGGAAGCTCTCTTTATTAGTCTGCCTTAGGTTTGCTGTGCCTGGTTTCTTCGATGAACTGTTCATGCTCTTGTTTTCTGGAACTATATCAGTGGTTATTTTTTTTTTTTTTCTCAAGCCCATATAAAAAGTAGCTGTATAAGGATACTTTGTGGTCTTTTTGGGATGGTTTGTGAACGCTGTGCTCTTCTGTGTGTGTTGCAGCTTCTTCCCGGATCAGTGATGCTCATCTGGCAGATACCATGATTGGCAAGGCAGTAGAGCACATGTTTGAGACGGAAGATGGGTCCAAGGACGAATGGAGGGGGATGGTTTTAGCACGTGCACCTATTATGAACACATGGTTTTATATTACTTATGAAAAGGATCCCGTTTTATACATGTATCAGCTATTAGATGATTATAAAGAAGGTGACCTCCGGATAATGCCTGACTCAAGTAAGTTAATGTCTGTTGTGCCTTGTTTTTAGCACATTGGTCTTTGTAATTGAAGTTGCTTAAGCTATTGAAATAATATTCAGTTTGTTCCCAATTACTGGAAATTTTGAAATGTAATGCTCATATGAAATATTTCTCCAAGAGATCTATCCTTATGCTTAGAAATGGACATTCATGTGTGCAGACATAGACAGATGATGTTGCCCAACACCCCCACCCCCGCCAGGTTTCATGCTAGCTTTGTTATAATTGCTAATAAGGGGTCACTAAGTAATTGAACTCACTCAGAATTTTATGATGATTTACGTAACACTACCTCTCTTATAATTCATTTGCACTTCCCTGAATTTACATGCCATCTTTGCAGTTAGAATTCCCAACAGGTAGTTTCAGTTTTGTCATGATCATCCTGTTCTTGTAGATGATTCTCCCCCTGCTGAACGCGAGCCAGGAGAAGTGGTGGATAGCTTGGTGGGCAAACAGGTGGAGTACGCAAAAGAAGACGGCTCCAAAAGAACTGGCATGGTGATCCATCAGGTTGAAGCCAAACCATCAGTGTATTTCATCAAGTTTGATGACGATTTCCACATCTACGTCTATGATTTGGTAAAAACGTCCTAGGTGCGTTGCTCAGAGAGTGGGGGAAAAGCGCGTGTTATTTACAGACCTTTGGCAAATCTTCTGAACGCTTCTCTTGACAACCTGAGGCAAGATGGATATTTCTTTGCAGGCTCTCACTGAAGCCCATGGTTTCCTGGGAGCTCTTGAACCTCACAAAAAAAAAAACGCATTTCTGTTTATTATTTCCACAAGAAGGGACATCTCTGCACAGCCTGACATCATTGAAGACTTGCAAGAATTGACAGGAGGATGCAAACTTAAATTCTGCCCCACTCTGAAGCTGAATCTATAGGATAAGTCACCACTTTCACCGGCAAGAAAAATTATTTATAAATGGTAATGCACACTGCATTGAATGAGTTGTTTTCATTTGAAAATCTGGCATCAGAACATAAATATCCAGTAAAAGCATATTGAAATCAAAACATTGGTAAAACATATTAACATTGATGCACATTAATGGCAGAACAGGGAAGGGCGTTTTTTAATGTTTTTTTTTTTTTCTTTTCACATGATTTCTTCAGACAGTAGCCTACTACACACGTTATGTGGCAAACCTTTAAATAGAAAACAGTTTTGGGGAAACTTGTCATTTTTGATCTTGAATATATGAGAAGTTAATTCTGTTGCAGTTTCCTTTGGTTCAATGCAAATTTTGTTTGCTTGTTTAAGGAAAAGAATTTTATATACATTCTGCTTCTTTGCAGTTGCATCTTAAGTGTTAAGTATGTTCCATGGATAAAAGCGAGATATTTGACAGACTACATTTCTACATTTAATTTCATGGACTGAACACCAGCACTGACTGTAGCTTTTTTTTTGTGGGATTTCTTCCATAGCCATTGCGCGCCCACTTTGTTTCAAATCGAACAACATTGTTCATTTCTGTTCAACAGTTAAGTGTTTTAGGTCTTGCTGTTTGGAAATGACATATTCTGTTATTCTTTAGTCCACTTTTCTGTGCTATATCATCCCAAAGTGTTAATTTATTAAATTTGCATCAGTTGCATACCCTGCCCCAGCAGTGTAAGCATTTTTTGTATAAAATACGACTTATAAAACACCTTTTATATAATTCATATAATTTCATAATGGACATGTCATAAATACATGAATGACACTGAAAAATATTTCAAAATATAAACAATTGCCAGTGTTTTGTTAAATATACACTTTCCCTTCCAGAATATGCAGCAAAAGATACTGGTTTTCATGGGATAGTAACAGGCCAATGACACCTTTTTGGAAGATTTTAAAATTCCTGTTAAGAATTCCCATGTTACTTGGCTGAGCCTACAAGCATGTGCCTCATTTAAACTGTTGAAAGATACTCAATGTTAGAATACTCAAATGGAATTTCTGTGCTTTCAACCACAGCTACATTTACTGCATCCAAAATGGACAAAAAGGCTTTTCGTAGGAATCTTAGAGTGGTTTCTGGAGTAATGTAAAGCACTAAAGACCAGAGTATAAATGTTATTCATTATGTTAATGGACAGTGTTTTCTGTGAATTCAACCTCTGCACACCTCATTAATATCCTGCTTTTCCTCAGTGATGAAAAAGTAGTGTTTTATATAAACTTAAACCTGAGCCTCTGATGATGGTCATACTGAGAACATTCTTGAACAGGTGAGCTGTCGATGGACAACAGCATCTACACATGACTCCGTAGTGCGTGGATCTGCATCCCTGCATAACTAAACAAATCGGGTGGCCATACTATATCATCAGCACCCCCCCCACCCCGAGGTGTTTGTATTCTACATTAGCTGTTTCCGCTTTGTGGTGGCTCTCTTGCTTTTATGTTGAGGAAAAGCAATAGCCGTCAATTTTTTTCTTATGTTTTTTAACATAAAACCCTAACCTAACAGAAAAATGCGTGCTTGTGTTAAAGTACCAATGGCTTAATTTTAACAAAAATAGTACCCATCTTCTCGAGGTTCAGGTTTCCAAGCTTACAGTATGCACAACTTTATGTAACCCTGTAACTAAGTATAATCCTCTCATCACATAAGGGTTATGTCTTACTCCAAACTTTTGGGGCTTTTGAACATGCAAGACGCATCCAGAAAAGAAATGTGTAAGATATATTGGCCTTTGAAATTTACCTACTGTAGTATTGTACTGTGTTTGATGTCAGTTCCATGTCGGATGTTTTGGGGAAGTCTTTTCGTTATTTTTTTATTTTTATTTTTTGCATGAGTAGAAATTAAATAATGTAAGTTAGTGTAAGTTGCATGTAAATCACTTTCCTTTCGTATGGTTTTTCTCCTACAGTTTTTTTTTTTTTCTTTTCTTTTCTTTTACTACACGTTTTTGTATATAAATTAAGTTCATTTTATTTTGCTTTGCTTTTTTATTATCGCTGTTTAGGAACAAAGGCACTGGTATAAACTCACATGGCAGGGTACCAGTGTTATGCAGCATTTGAGGGATCATATCTCACAAAAAATACTTTGGGTGTGGGTTTGAGTGGAGGGGGGGATGACAGACAAATCACTTATGTCCTACACGTGCCATAACTTTAAGGTATGTCTAAGAAAAACAGCCTTACATTATTGGGGGAGTTTTCTGTGAGTGAGGTCGTGTGCTTATGTGTGAATGTGTGTATAGTAGCCATTGTAGTTCCATATCAATAAATTATGTACATTTTTTTCTTGGAGATTTTTTTAAAAATGCAATATGGTCCCTTTGAGATGCTGTCAGTCGTTTCTTTTGTATAATACAGTGCAATTTGATGGTTACTGATTACATGTGTAGTCAAAGGGTCTTCATGTTTTCTCGTGTCTAGCTAAATGGCTTCTATTTGACTGCTTGTTTTCGGAACAATGTAGATAGTTCATTGTTTGCATTTAGAGGTATAAACACTTAAAACGTTACTTAATTATGTAAGTAATTTTTATAATTATGTAAGTCTATACCTTATAACATTAAAAAAATAAAAACTTAATGTGAACTTGCTGTAGTATGTTATATTTTTGAGGTGTGTAAACTCATCAGGTTAAAGAAATTCTAACTAGTATAGTACAATACGATAGTGTGTTGGCTATATCAAATCAAGGAGCAAAAAAAAGAGAGGTTAGTTCTTGCACAGTTACTTCAGGAACAAGGCCCCAAATATCTGTTGAACATCAAGTACATGCAATTAAATGTTTAATCAAAAACTGCATTTATGTAGACATATAAACACAAAATGATTGTTTGTCCCACAAGCTTTTAAAAAATGTATATGTGGTTGCCCTTCTGAATTCTGGGAAAATGTTTTAAAAAGTATTACCAGTTAAAAGTCAAGAAGGATACAGACAGGCACAAATAACTAAATACAATACTCCAAAACACAATACAGTGAGTTCATGAAGATCTGTAGCTAAACAACCCCAATGCTTTTTAAACCACAGGTCCAGTAGATAGATGGCTCGACAAAGCAAAGTGGTTACCTTAACTCGCGGATTAAAAATTATTCATTATTCTTGCTGCGCAAAGCAAAGCATTTGTGTAACATCCACGATCCTCTCTAACTCTCAGCAACTCTTTCTTTTACTTTTTAACTGTAGAACCAGAAACTTAGGCGAAGATGCATCCTAAAGTACATTAAAAACTAGCGGTTACAAAACAGGAAGGGTTCGGTCTTCTATTAGATTAAATCCTTCCGTACAGATGGTAGAAATTGGGGGCGGAATGGTCCAAGAGTAACACCGAGAGATGTCTCAGTCGGCCGGAAAATTTCTGGGCCGGTGTTCTGACAAGTTGAGCTACTTATCGAGACATGCCATCGAGCCTTTCTGCGCATGTGCAGTTCCACCGTCTTGGGATTAGGGCTGGGGTTTTAGGGGGTTTTTGGGGGTTAGGGTTAGGGCTATGGATTAGCACTACGGTAGCCTAACTCGACAAAGTAGCTCAACTCAACAGAACACCGGTCGAGCTGCCATGAACAGTGAGTGGGCGATAAAAATAATATGCGATAATTTAATTCTAAAACGATAATATCGACTGCGACCGTCTGCGTCCACGGATACATGCAGCATGATCACAAAATTCCGGACGTACAACTGTCCGCGCCTTCGGCACAGGGTGAGGGACTTAATTTCAGTCACCAGGGGTTAGACTCGGACGATGTGCAGCAGTGTCTGAAATCCGGGGCTGCAAGGCTGCATTCGAAGACCGACTGTGTCTGGCGCGACAAGGCCGTCCATTTCGAAGGCTCCTTTAAATGCAGCTTAGAAATGCGTTATTATTTTGCCGAGATCCCAAGATTGATTGCGTGAACCTTTGAAGGATGCAGCCGGCGGGTAGCCCAGCTCCAGGGGCGCTGCACCTTGGATGACCCTGCGCTGTGACCCCCAAACTTGCTCTCACCTGCATATGTGTCTGTGTATCTTATGAGCACGACGGGGTAAACCTGTACTCGTACTTGTGCAAATGGAAAACAAAGTAGAATTTCATTTCAATGGTGTCCTGGAGTCTCGAGTTAAGTGGTAGTACTTAGAGCACTATAAGCAGCTCACTAGCACGTGTGATTGGCACTACAGTAGCCTACACTATACACACAAGCTTCTAGGTTCATTAACATGCTATTCCTTATTGAAGAAAAGAAAAATTGATTAAAACTACGCATGCATCTTATTCCAAAACTGATATTGATCCGCGGTGCTTCACGTGGTACCACTACTGATTATTGTTTTACTAAATTATCATTTTAACTATAAATTGTGTAATTGCACATAGCTGGAAACTGTTGCTGAAAGTGTACAATGAGTTTGTTACCAATATGAATCAATGATCGGGTTTAGTATGTTGTCCGCCATTTTCTGAAAGAATAAATTTTCATCTTATTTAGTATAGTGTCTTTTCTTGTGTTGGTGTTTCTCTGTTTGTAACTCCCCCTTTGTAAGAAATATAGTACATTTTTTGATGCATAGCTGTTTAAGAGACTCCATAAATGAACTTTTTTTTTTATTAAATAAAAACAAACTTTAAAAAAAAAAAAAACATTTAATTATAAATACAAAAATTGCAATGAAGCGAAACCTGGAGCTACAAAATGACTCGTAACTCATGACCCCCCCGACCCTCGCCAGGTGTGGCGGCCAGGCAGCGACACGGAGATCACCGATCCGGTAATGTGTGTTAACGAAGTAGGTCCCTCCAGCTCGCACCTCCATTCGCTGGCTGGCGGGTCACGTGACAAGCTTTTCTACGTCGCAAAAGTGGGCGGCGACGCTGTTCGAGAGGCATTATGGGAAAAGAAGAGTGTGGGCTCGTGCGGAGCATTTGGTGTCGATCATGAACTTCTCCGGTCGCTGCATTCTTTACAACGCCTGATTGTTCGATAACCTCATTCTACGGGTGTATGGACGTGATCGTATGATTTAAAGTTTTCAGGGATCACATCTTTTGAAATATGATATGAAGTTTACTGCTTGAATTGTAGGTTTTTTGTGTTAAAATAGATGACTGCTTATGAGCGTTTTGGACGTTATTTCAGCTCTGTAAACTAACCTTTCAGTTCAGTTTGTTAGTAGTAACTCATCGTAACAACACCAGGGTACTTTTTGGATTTCTTTTTAAATACTCGGCAACACTTGTGGCAAACGCCTCTTCAAATTAAACGATCTACTAGTTAGCCGGGAAAACAATTTGATTAAGTTACGTGTTCCAGGATGGTGGAGGTATTTGCAGGGCGAACGCTGTTAAATAAAGAAGGTGAATTCATTGACCCAGAAGAAGCATTGAGAAACAAGGTGGTCGGGCTGTATTTTTCGGCTGGCTGGTGTCCACCCTGTCGGGATTTCACACCTGTTTTGTGTGATTTCTACACGGATTTGGTGGAGGAGAGCGACCCCCCGGCTCAGTTCGAAATAGTCTTCATTTCTTCTGATAAGTCTGCAGAAGACATGGTGGAATACTATCATGACTATCACGGGGACTGGCTTGCCCTGCCCTGGAACGATGAGTATAAGAAGTGAGTAAATCCGATAAGTCCTTCAGATATCTAGGGGTAGTGTCGTTCTTTTCTGTGTTTTGTGTTCTGGATATCAACAGTACTCCATATTATAAAAAGCTTTGTTTTTATCTGTTTAAAGTGAGGAAGTGACTATGAAAACGCCTAGATTTAGGCGTGGAAATATGCTGCAGTTGTACTGTACTTGTACCTTGCAGCTGTAGACATGTCGAATAGGGTTTTACTTGTGCAAGATCTCTGTAAGAGGCTTAAGGGTAAGGGTGACCTCTGCTGAGATTGTTTAAATTTAGCAGAAACCTTCAGTGCATGCCTTGGAGAAACCAAGTATGCTTTGCCATGTGTTTAAGGTGTTACTTATAGTGCGAACTGGCTTGTTTGCTAAGAAATGTAATTAGCCATGCCTCCATAATAAGTTTATTGCCTGCCTAGCCAGTAGATGGGATTCAATTAAAAACTCTGAAACATGGTTTTGATTTATTTATTTTGTCCGATACAATACCTGCATTAATAATTCCATTTACTCTGTAGCGTGTAGGCCTACCTCAGTGAGGGAGAATCAGGAAAAGGTTTAACAGCACTAGATATTGACTTTACGGCCCTTGTTACTCCATGGTCACTATGCTTGCCAGGGATTTTCAAACTGTACACCGCAGAGCGTATTAGACATCACTTTGAGAAATTCATGGTTTCCGTACGCCCTCTTTGGTGCAAACTTTGTGGATTTCAGAGTTCGGCAAAAATGGTGGGCAGTTCTGAGGATGTCTGTCGTTTTG
>JAODLD010000124.1:9151436-9210856 GCA_026781065.1 Mormyrops boulengeri
CCCTCTTTGGTGCAAACTTTGTGGATTTCAGAGTTCGGCAAAAATGGTGGGCAGTTCTGAGGATGTCTGTCGTTTTGCCAATTATGAGTTGATTTAGTGCTTCTCTTGATTATCTAGGAATGCAGGCTCTGTCCTTAAAAGTTAGTGGTTTGATTCTCTTTGTTGATGGTTCTGATGAGTTGCCTCTTGTTGCTTCTGTGCAACTTTGTGTTGAGGAAAAAAATTTGATTCTCACAATTTTCCATTCTTTTTTACAGTGACTTGAAAAAAAGGTACAATATCACTGCTGTACCAAAGCTTGTCATAGTGAAGGAGAATGGGGAGGTCATCACGGACAAAGGAAGGAAACAGATACGGGAGAAAGGGCTGGCATGCTTCAAAAGCTGGCTGGAGGTGGCTGAGATTTTTCAGAACTTTAAAGACTAGGAAAGGTGTTGAACACACGGTTTCTCATGGTATGTATATTCTATGTATAATTAATAATCTTTAAACTTTAACATAATATGTAGAGATTTACCTATTTTTAAATTGCTATATATTATTTTTTTCATAAAATACATGCCTACCTTTTTGTGATATAAGACAATTACTACTACTACTTAAATTTTTATATGGTCTCATTGATACTGTAGGATGAAAAGACATGAGTAATGTGAATGATGATAAACTTGAAGGCGTACTTTATACTCTTGGCTTTGTATATAATGCATTCTTGTTATACAAATAAATTTGTGTGGCATAAATACGTGTCTTACATTTTCTTGGTATACTTTTTAATTGTAAATTATAAGGGCAACTTAAGCACACATTTGTAGTAATTTGGTATTGTATAATTCAGTCTGACTGGGAAATAGTATAAAAATATTTTTCTAGCTATTATCATTTTAGTTGACTTTTTTTTCAAATAGGTTATTGCAATTTAATTGCAGTGATCTACTGTTATTTTTGCATTGTTCTGGTGTTTTATATTTAATTTCATGCTGATTTTGTTCAGTGGTTCATGGTTCATGCACACATCCTTGTTTTTGTCTTGAAGTCATCCCCATGGCTCCGTGTTGTTTGATTCTAGGACCCATTGTTAAGGGTGATGATGCACAGAGACTGGGTAATAAGCTGGTTGTTTTCAACGGAAGGAGTCAATTAAATTCTCAGGTGGTCAATTATATACCAACGAAACCATAATATAAGCTCAGTGCCTTTAATTTTGTTAAACAGACATGGATTAGTATTGAGATATTTGGCAAACAACCCCGGAAGCTGTGTAAAATGTAAATAAAAACAGAACACAATGATTTACAAAGCCTATAAACTCATATTTAATTTAAAATGGGACAAAGACAACATACCAAATGTTGAAACTGAGACTTTATTGTTTTATGAGAAGTATATGCTCAACTTGAATTTGATGCAGCAACGCATTTCAAAAAAAGTTGGGACGGGCATGTTTACCACTGTGTTGCATCACTTCTTTTAACAACATTCTGTAAACTTTTGGGAACTGAGGAGACCAGTTACTGGAGTTTTGAAAGTGAAACGTCTCATTCTTGTCTGATATAGGATTTCAACTCCTCAAGTTTGGGGTCTCCATTGTCATTTTTCGCTTCATGATGCGCCAGATGTTTTCAGTGGGGGATGAATGAATGAATGAATGAAACCATTATTGCCCCAAAGGAGAATTTGTCTTGCAATTAGGATCCATAAATAGCATAGAGCAAAACAACACTTAGACATACAAACACACCTAATAATACATAAAATGACAGATAATTAAAGACACGCATTATAAAAAGTATATAAAGCATAATTTAGAAGGGCGGGTGCCTTTCTGAATTCCGCTCGTTTAGCAACTGAATGCTCCTTGGCACAAAAGATGTAATGGCTCTGTTTGTTTTTGCATATAGCATTCTATAACGGAGTCCTGAGGGAAGAGGGGGTGAGATGGATCATCCAATATCTTCAAGGCCAAATTAATGGTGTAGTCATCAGGAATCTGCATAATACTTTTTACTTCGGAACCAGTTATCTTCCTACCAAGTTTTGTAATCTTATCCAGCATATTCTTATCCAGTTTTGGACAGACGAAGGCTACCTCTCTCGGAGGCTCTTTTTATACCAAATCATCTCACTGGTCTGTTGCCAATTAACCAAAATAATTAGAAGATTCAACCAGGTGTTTGTTTCAGCATAACACAACTTTTCCGGTCTTTTGTTGCCTCTTTTTTTTTTTTTTTTTTTAACGTGTTACCGGCATCAAATTCAAATTGAGCGTATATTTGTCATAAAACAATAAAAAAAATTCTCAGTTTCAACATTTTGATATGTCTTTGTTCTATTTTCAGTTAAATATGGGTTTACATAATTTGCAGATCATTGCATTCTGGTTTTATTTACATGTTACACAGCTTCCCAGCTTTTTCGTACATGGGGTTATATTTCAATTTTGCATGCTGTGCGCTTAAAATAAATGATGTGTCTTAGCAGCTTTCGTAATTTCTAAAGTAGGAAATGCAATGATGACTGGAGTATTTCATCACTTGCTCAGCTGGTAGAACACAGTACTCAGCAAAGTTTTCCACCTCATGATTCTCACTGCGCACACATTTAACCTCCTGGAGAGTCTCCACAGGTGATCCTGCCTTGTTTAATTATTCTTGTGAAGATCTGCTGGGTAGGACAGTTAATTACGTGTAGTCCTGTGGGATGCACTTGACAGTTGAGCTTTCTGGCCATTTATTATGAGACCTCAGAATAAAGAACATGTTTCTTCTGTGTTTAATGGGTTAAACTGTAAAATCTGTAAAATCAGTACAACTATATAAGTGCATAACTAAATGCCAACTGTAATCATACCTCCCTCATCTTGAACACTTAGCACCAGGGGCGTCAGAAGCATTTTGAATGTGGGGGGGACACACTGGCGGTGAACTAATATTTTATGTTAAATGTGGGGGTGTCTAAACGAATAATTATGAAATGTGAGGGGGACACGTTCCCCTCAGATTTAATGGCGGCGATGCCCATGCTTAGCATTTAGAGGCTTTATTTAAATGCTTAGCACTTTAGACGCCGTTTTGTCATGCTGGGTTCCTTGAAGTTATGAGGTTTAACCACTGGGTGTCACTGTACATAAACAGTATAATGGTTCATACATTTTTCTCATAATCAGTTATTCAGACATACTCATACTGAGTTGTTCGGTTTGGCAGAAACTTGCAGGATTTTTAATTTATACACCCAATGTAGTGTACCAAATGGCTATCAAAGTAATGTAGGATTTTTTGTTTTTTAAATCAACATTTAAAACCTATCACAAAGGGGCACCAGCTGCATATTTACATCAGCGTAACATAAAACACTTATCCCCGTGTCTCTGAATTTTACTTGTTAAAATATTTTAGAAATGTATTTCCCTTTGAAGTAGACGAGCGCATCCCCTTGATTCTGTGTTGGCGTTTCTCTAGGGAACTTATCATCGCCAAAGTGACGTTTTCTATTTTGTATCCTTCTTTTTTGGTTTATCTCTAATTCAGCACCTGTGGGAAAATCATTTTTTAATTATTATTATTAATGGAGGTTCAAACCTGTGTGTTGCATCTGCCAACCCTCC
Organism: Mormyrops boulengeri; assembly: GCA_026781065.1. NCBI lineage: Eukaryota > Metazoa > Chordata > Actinopteri > Osteoglossiformes > Mormyridae > Mormyrops > Mormyrops boulengeri. The sequence continues at coordinate 9,155,044 of JAODLD010000124.1, forward strand.
AGGTGCTCAACCCCGTAGTTATGGCATAAACGTTAACCAGAAAATGAACACCCCACAGAAAAAATAACGTTTTAGGGCTCAAATTGATGACCAACGTGGGTCCACGAACTACAATGGTTTTGTTACGTGAGGATTTTATTATGTCTCTCTTCAATTGAGGGAAAAAGCTCCTGTTCTCCCACATTAATATTTACAAGTTACAACTGTTCTAAACTAGTATTGCTTATATGATTTTTAATCAATTCCACAGCCAAGGTATGCTTAACAATCACAATAACACCTATAGTAAATTTTCCCCAAACTTACTGACGGCCCCGTTAAGAATGGAGAAGACATTTATTCCAAGATGCAGAACCTGGCCCAGGATATATTCAGCAAGTCAGCGGAACGGGTCACACATGCAGTTCCAGCCTGAGCTGCTTCTGCGAGCGCTGCTGATTTAAAGTCTGGCGTTGTGGCTGAGCTTGCCGCAGGCCAGCCCTCAGGGAGAGCAGACCTGAGCAGCCTGCTGAAAGGCATCATTCACTCAGCTGGGGGACTCTTGTGAGCACCACATTAGCTGCATGCACAGGCTCTCTTTCAGTAAGCCGGCATGCTCAGCTGGCTTTGCGTATCCTGTGTGGGACTATCTGCACTGGATAGACGCTTGACAGGGGTAAATGAAAGCGAAACGTGGCAATGAAGGACCGCGGATAATGTTAGGAGTAATGGTATATGGAAAAATACACTAGTAATTTCATTTATAAAATTGATAAAAGGTTCATTACCAGTGTGGGAAATACTGGGGGTCTGACACCCCCGATTAATTCATGAGACCCCCCCGAAAGCCTCAAAATTTTAAGGTGGTCTCAAGATCGGTAACAATAGGGAGATGGGGACCCCCCTGAATATTGACGGGTATTTCACACACCGTCTATTATCCTTATTTTCCTAAACTAATATTCGGTCTATTAATATTAGGACTGTTTGCCACTTAAACATCTGCTGAAATTAGTTCTCCCCCATTAATTTTCCATCTGGAAAACATTTTTTGATGTTCTGGAAATCCTAAGCTTAAAAAAGTAACTTTGGAATTTAGTGACATGTTTTAAGGGGATATGACCGTGAGAGACACAGGTACAGACTATAGGTAAATGGAAGGTAAGTTAAATGGTCTTTTTTTAAAAAAAAAAAAAAAAAAAAAAAAAATATTTGCTTTAACTTTCTACAAGGACATTCTAGCACCATTTTTCTCTTAAACTTCTCAGGCATTCAGCTCAGTTTGGGTTCCTCCTCTGGCTGACACAGCACCCCCCTTGGATGCTTGTTAGCCAGGGTGTCCCGGGCCAGTGGGCTCCCTTAAAGATTCTAGGCCATGCGATGGTACGCAGGACAGATATAGAGGTGCCAGACCTTATACTGTAAGAGGCTGATTATATGCCTGTTAGATGCTGATATGCTGAAGTATAGTGTTTATACAGCTAAATCTGTATATCAGTATAGACATATTACCAATATTGAAATAGAACTCAAAAATACTAACTTGTGCATTAGTAACTGTGATTGTAATAAACGGAAATATCCTTTGCCATGTTATAGTACTTGATTTTCAGTTAATAGTTTTTAATTTTTAAAAACAGTTCTCATATTTTTAATTTATCAAAGTGCATTTAAAAATCGATTGTCGAAACGAACGTACCATGATAAAGGTACTTAGACTTTTCAAGGTCATATCGACTGCTGATTATTTGCAACTGAGATGTAATAAATAAAAAAAAACAGCTATATGGCAATCCTCCATTTTAGATCTTTTTAGCAACACCTAAAGACTGAAAGAGGCACATTGAAAAAGCAGCGGTTTACACTCCTCCTACATAACAAGACTGCCAGCAGAACAAGGGTCCCTTAGTCCCCGATCGTTTTCCAGCGCTTTTGAAAGGCTGCAGACGGGGGCTGGGTTTTCACTTGTCGCAGGTGGCAGCAGCGGGCGCGCCTGAGAAATACCGTAGGAGTGATAAGCCCGGAGCTCCGGATTCCCTCTGGGACGGTGCAGCCCCGACAGCACGGAATAAGCGGACAGGCTCAGAGTCGTCACCCCTTTTCAGGAGTATAAACCCCGCCGAAAGGAGGACAATCAAATGCTCTTACGGGATATAAAATTAAACGAATACTTAGGTAAGGATATAGCCGCCAACTTAATTTATTGCCTTGGTGTGTTTCATTCTTGGATTCTGGCTTGAGGTGAGAATAAAGAATTAAAAGCCTTGCATATTTTCATTGATAGAGATCTACTTATCAGCATTACTCATGTAAGACTGATAACTTGGTGTTCAATTACTTTCACATTGTTAGTAAGGGACAGTCTATCGGAATTTAATTTAAAAGTGACTAATGTAAACAAATGATGGTAAAATGAATGTACCTAGAATGACACTATAGTCATCATGATTATAAATTCAATGTAGCCTTCAAACTACGACTTGCGCGATTCAAAAGCGCATATGAACAGGCTAGTAATATGATAGATAAACTTGGGATTTTAGTGAAAGGCAGCCTATATGTGTTAAGTAAACAGAAGCGAACAGAATGTTTTTTCAGGTAACAACATAGCCGTCATATTAGGGGGAAGGAGGAGCCAGGGAACTCGCAGGCTGAGACGCGATAGAGTTACACCGGGCAGCTCAATAAAGAATCGGGAGCAGCGCTCGCCTTCTTTCCCTGACTCCGGAAAAAGTCAGGGAGGCGAATGATGAATAGAGAGTGGGGGTCTGTCCTGGCGCAGGGCACGGCACCGCACAGCCGCGCTTCGTCCGGGGGGGAATATCGCTAATGCGCCCAAGACTGCTGCACGGAGTAAAGGCGGAAACACGCACCAACGGCCGGCTGTAGGTAAGCGGAGCCCCCGTTGGGGTGCGAGTGTCGCGGAGCTGTAAGGCTGTTCCGGATCCCGCGGTGCTTTCCGAGTGCTAGCAATGAAATGACTGAAGTCAGGCTCAGGAGCTGGGTGAGAAGTGCGCTGTGTGATCACGGTCTGGAAGTTTCCTTTCCAGAGGCTGCCTGTGCCTTCTGAGTTTCCCCATCTTCAAGTGCCTTAAAACGGAACTAAACCTCATCTGCTGAATGCATACGCCGTCTCCCGCGGCTGAAATAAAACGTGATCTACTCGAGTCTAGAGTAAACTGTTTGTTTGTTTTTTGTCCTGTAGGGGGAAAATGAATAACTATACAGTATTAGGCTTGAGTTCAGAATTCATAGCACATGTACACCTCACATATACATCCCGTCAGGAATTTGACATGAAAGTATTTTTATTTTCATGTGTCGTTTAAAACGAAATGCCTGTGATTGTTTTGCCCAGCCTATTATTTCATAGATACCAATCAATGTCAGTTAGGTCATGGTTTAACCCATAGGTATGTTATCTGTAGCTTACCATCCCATAGCCTATATGATAGGTGGTGTGCTCTTGTAGCATTCAGCTAGATACTTAACCTGAACTCTGCCGGAAACTATATAGTTCTAGAGGTGAGAAAAGTAAATTTGCATAAAAGCATGATAAATTATAATAATTCTGATAAATATGTGTTAATAGATTTCCTGGGGGTCAGCTGTATTTGAACACTTTCATATATTATGTAGTAGCAGTTTTATTATAAATACAAAATGCTTGCATCCAGCAATATATACAGACTTGAAAACATGAAATGTGCTTCATTTGAATTCAGTGTTTTATACGTGAAAGTTTTACATATGAGATTTGAGTATGTGACTGAGAGATGCGTGGGAGATGTTTGTATATTTGAGGAATGGCACACAGTGTTACCGGGAGATGAATTCAGGGAAATGCAATTCAATTTTAAATTTAGTGTTTCAGAAAGGCATCTAATCATGGGGTGCGAGCGGAAGAGAGATTTTTCGGAGCCCTAATTACCTGGCATTGTGGGTGCTACTGACAGGGCTGCTGGATAATGTAGCTTGGCCACTGAGAGTCTGCAGCTGCCGGTGGGGTCTGACTATCAAGGCACTTCTGAATGTCAGCACACACAGCATCATCTCTCTCTCTTTCTCTCTCTGTCTCTCTCTTTCTCTCTCTCTCTCTCTCTCACACACACACACACACACACACACACATACATAACTCGTTCATGGCCTGAACCCATCTCTGTCTCCCCCCACGGAGTATTTGTTGAAGGCCATTGAGAATCAGTCCTTTTCCCCTCTCTCACACGGCTCTTGATAAATACCATTGAGAATCAATGTCTCTTTTTGTTCCTCTCCTCTTCTTTACACAGTCTTCTTGTTTTTAGCAGTTGAGAATGTAAAAAAAAAAACCTGAACTAGTAATGTGAAGGAAAAAATTTTGGGACATATTTTATTGTCTCTGTGATTTGTTTTTATATATGTACATACATATACATACAGTACAGTACTATGTATACATACACGTATAATACTAGGCAAAAGTTTTAGGCTGTCAATGAATATTATGTTAAAATTTTCATTACATTGGTGTGAAACCATGATCTTAACTGTTCTTAGCTTTGATATTTCAAAAACTCTCCCCAGGTCTTCCCAGTGTTTGTGCTCACCGTCGAATTATATCCATGCATTTCTTCACTCACCCACTAGCGTACCATGTTTTGCTAATCAGTGCCTCATCCTATTCAACTAATGAACTTAATTAATTGAGCTGGTGGTGAAATTTAAGGAATAAATGGAATGACTGGGGTGCCTCTGAGGAGGTTGTTGGAAACCAGAGCAGTGTTGCTACAGTATAGCCATCCAACATGATATCAGTACCTTTTAGAAAACAGCAGAAATACTTGCTTCTTTTTCATTTTGTTTGTGTTCATTTGCAAAGATTCTAATATAAACACAGTGTTTTCGTCTGAGCAAATATTCACTTGCTGCCCAGAGAAACAGCTTGAAACATTTTCTTTGACAGGGCTATTTAAATCTTTGAATAATTACTGATTCTGATTGGCCACAGAGACTTCACACCTGTTTCACAGGAAAAGGAAGGCTGGAAAATCAGTAGTTTTCGGTCCTTGAGGACCGTGATTTGTATCGGCCTGGCCTAAGACTTTTGCACAGTATTGTGTATGTATATATGTACGGAGATACCTTGTTAATATACACAAATGAATTTTTTTTTAACATGCGTTTGAATGCTAACCATTTTTATCAAGATAAGCACACTCTTTAAAATGTTTTGAGTGTTACTCTTTCAACCGGAAACTGTTTTTTTGTCTGTTCTTGCTTTTCTCGCTGTCTTCTAATAACACAGTTGCTGGCCTCTACCTGTTACTGCCCTTGCATTCATTTGCCCTAATCAGCCAGAGCCATGAATCTGGAGGAACCTGCCCACTGTTAGTGATGCTGCCAAAGTGTCATGTCATCTCCACTTCTCCTCCATTAAATATGCAGCAAGCTCCTGCCAGGGAGCTAACAGGAAGGGTTTGTAACTCAAGTTGCAGGCTCTCTCCTTCCTACGCAGCGAAAGGCAGAGCCATCCATCATTGCCCCGTCAGGGCCCCTCCCCCTCGCGTCATAGCCATAGCCCAGGTGGGCCCTTGCCTCAGTTAGAGGCGCTGGCTGGTCTTTGGGGCTCTGCCCGGACTCCTTTGGGTTTTCTGGGTCACCTTGCTCAGCTGCTATTTTGCCCACAGGCCTTGGCATTCACACACGAGGGACCTCGTTCTTTCAGGCAGTAATTTACATCGTCCCCTTCTTCAGCAGCCCGTGTGCTATCAACGTATCCTGACCAATGATTTGATGCACGCTTTTGCTTATAAATGTGATTATTTTAAAACATTTTTTCTCATATTTTCTCATCTTCTGAGGGAAAAGAGAAATGAGGTCTGATGTAACTATATTCAGTCTTTTTCTGCAAATATAAAACTGCAATCATTAGAATTATTTTAAATTATATTATTTTCTGTTTCAGAATTTCTGTTATGCTTCATTGTAATCTTTGCCTCTGGCTTTCCGTTTCTTTATTTATTTATTTTTACTTAATAGTAGAAAGCCTTGAGTAGGAAAATTCAGATGAACATGCCTAAATGAATTCTTTCAAGAATCTCTCCTTTAACAAACAAACATTTAGGGCCATCTTAGCCTATTACAAACTACAGCTAATACAGCATCAACTTGGAGGAACATATCCAATGTATTCCAATTTTCTTTAGAAAAGCTTCTGTCAGGATCTTTTTTTTCTAAATTGATTCCATCTATTGATTACTTTCAGTCAGCTCCATTTCTGAGTGGACCAATCAATAATCAACATAACTTAGGAAGCATTAACATCACTGATGAGCAGGCGGTACACAAAGCTCTGAGGAATATCACTGTCCATCACTCACAAGAAAATGGATTTGTCTGATGGTGGTTCTGAATACCAAATTTTGTCTTATACCTTTAATTGTGTGTAACGTATCAAAAGAAAATCACAAAATAGCGTTCCTTTAAAGTACAACTCAGTGTACACATTCATCCATACTGCTGCACTTGCATTTGCAGGAATGACTGTTTTTTTCTGAGCTACTGGCACTCAAACACACCGTACTCAGCTCATCAGCTAATTGCCAGCTTTAATAGGTGTGTCTGAGCAGCAGAATCTGCAAATTCTGTTGCAGACTGGCCCTCCGGAACCATAATTGGGGAACCCTGCTTTAGATCTTCTGTAGGTCTCTCCTGGTCAGTTCTTGATGGGGCCAGTTACAAGATTACAACTCTATTGCCTAGATATTACCAAAAGCTCCTCAAACCAGCAACCATTTTATTCAGAAAGAGCATCTGAATGTGCTGTATAAAATTTCACCATATTATTCTACTCATATTTTCCATAAGCTTTTAACATTGTGACCGAAAGAGCCTTTTGGCTGTTAAAACAGTTAAAAAATGGTCAAATGGCATGAATGTTAAGACGTGAAATAATCATCACGATTCAGTCCAGGCATGTGATCACGTGTAGGACTGAAGCTCCGTGCTCATATGCGCTTTCCCTGTACTCCCATTGATACGGTACCAAGGGTCCATGTATGTACATGGGCTCCCATTGCCAAGCTGTGACTCAATTTTGGCTCCAGATGTCAAGGCACACTGCCTGCTGGAGCTCCCTGCAGGGTCCCGAGTTGGCCAAATTCTTGCACTATTTCCTGGACAAGGATTTTCTGGTCTGTCTGGTCAGAAGGTCTGCCCAGCATTTCCTAGGGCGTTTAGGAGAGGCAAGTAATCTGAGGCCAGTGAGGTAACCAGGAAATGTTTGCTCATGTTTCACACATGGTCATGTGAATCATTGATGTTATTCAGAACACAGTTCATTTATTAATGTCCTAACAAGCAACAATAGTCTATACACATGGTTTGTGAGATCTAATTATGGATGTCTTGTTGCTGTTCTTCTTTTCTTTCATTTTATTCCCTTTTTATCAAATGTTCTTTCCCATTTATCTACTTTGAGTTCTGTGCCTGGCTTGGCTGCATCAGGAACCACGTCACGTCCACCCAGACGCCTTGAATGTCGTGTTTCTGCTACCAGCAGGCCTGTCAGTTGATCTGAATACCCACACATGACTTGACCGCTGTACGGTGTTGCGGGACCATATTGACTACGTCCCACTTGGCTGAGAACTCCCACTTGTAGATGCCACTGTTACATGACTTAATGTTACGTTACATATGCTGTCTGTACATATGTTCACCGGCTCTGCCATACAGCCCCCCCCCCCCCATATATGTATCGATAGTGTATAATATGCATAATATATATGATCATATATAATAGTGTATAAATAATTTAATATATACATTAAAAAGGCAACTTTATTAAAATATCACTCAAATCTTGTTTGATTTTTTTTTCTTTTTTTATTGAATTTACTGGGAAAAAATCACTTGTGAAGTCCCTTTGGGGCTTGTCCCACTTGTTTAAGTTCAGCTGTAATTATATATCATGTCCTCCATTGTCATCTTTTTATAATCGTTGGAACATATTGACCATGGAACTACTGAACCATTTGTTTGTTTTCTGAAACCAAATAACGTATGTATGTCATAGGGAGTTTTTTTCATTCAAGATGGCTTTTTTAATTACGGAGTACCATTTGCAGTGTGTCCTTTTGCAGTGCTGCTAGGGAACCAATGACTGGGAAGAAAAGGCAAAAATGCATTGCCAGTGCTGGGCACTTAGCATGCTGCCTAAATTACAGCCGATTTCAATGGGACTTGGCACTGAGATTAGCTGCGAAGGCTTAATGAGGAGTAATAAAGGAAACTTACCTGAGGGCCACTGGACGCCGGCCCTCGTTTAGCTTTTCCATAGGTCCTTCCTCTCACCTCGTGAACTACTTCTGAGCTAACCTTTGTCTTGGCAAAAACAGAACAGGGAGGTAGTAATGGAACGTAAAGTGTGGTATGGAGAAGACCTGCTGGTAGTAAACAAAGATTTGTACGAGAACTTTTTGTCATTGATGTATGTAGTACAGTGGCAGTGAATACTGCTGAACACAGCAAGCAGATGCATGTAGTATATATACACTGAATATCTCTTGAGTACACAGATGTATGTCGTACAATAGCACGCAATACTGCTTAACACATACCATACCACTGAACGCTGCTTAACACAAGTTGCAGATGTATGTAGTACAATTCCTCTGAATTCTATTGAACACTGTAAGCAGATATGTTTATTAAAATAGTAAACTTGAATACTGCTAGTCTGAGTATGTAATGGTAGCACTGAATACTGCTTAACACAGTAAGCAGACATACATACTATAGTAACACTGAATACTGCTTAACACAGCAAGTAGACGTGTACTATAGTAGCACTGAATACTGCTTAACACAGTAAGCATCTTCACTAGTGCTGACCTCATCAGTGATGTTGATCATGAGGAAGAATGGAAACTTTTAACCCTGTGGTATTATATTAACAGAAAGTTCACAATATGGAGATTCAATTAACTGAGGCTTGCTGCTTGTTGTGTGTAGGCTGCTGGTGTGCTTGCAGCTACAAAATCTAGTTAAACCGTGTGCTAACTTTCCATTTAGCTTTTGAGCCGTCTGGTTTGTCTGGAGTGCTCCTGGGCTCACCCCATGAGCTCTCCATTCTTTGGTAATAGAGGAGTGAGATCCTGCCGTTTGTGAAATACTCTGGAATTCCCAGGAGTTCAGTGCTGATTTTGCGTAAAAGTGTAAAATAAATGAATAGATAGGTAGATTTGGGATCAGCTTTCTGTGAAGTCTGGTTCTTATCAAAGGCAAATGCTGACACATCTTTTTAGCTGTAACTTCTGCAAATTAAAGTAAAGTACACATTTCCCCATCGTACCTGTAAGTCATCACTGCTTTAGAATTGTGCCTGCTGGGTTGGAAAGACACTGTACTGGAGAGAATGGTATGAAATTTCGGTGATCCAGTTTTTCAAGTTAATCCAGTCTCCTTTCAGGCTTATACTTGTTTGAAGAAGTTAAGAATAGCAAGTAAGTTGTTTCTGAATATTTTCTGTGAATGTGGGAAATTTGAAATCAAATACTCAAGTCAAATTCATCCGGTGTGTAATCTGCCAGAAAGGGATCAGCGCCCATATCCGGAAGGTTGCCTGTAACCATATGATGATTCTGCCCTTGACTGAGGTCCTTCATTCCTGCTGCTCCAGGGTCGCTAGCTGACCCTGTCTCCTCTAACCCCAAGCTTATCTCTTGGAACTTTGGACGCTCGATTATTGAAAAAGCACATGGTAAAGGAGGCGGCTCAGAGCAGTGATGACAGAGACCAAAACCATTCTGCAGTAAGGTATTACAAGGAGCAATCATTCATCACCAGTGCTTGCTTTCTGTCTGTATGAAAAGTTCTTCAAACTGCTACAGATTGCAAAAGGAAATCCCCTCATATTCATCCAGATCATTTTCTACCAGACAACCTCAACACATTTTACAGTAGATTTGTAACACAACCTTGTCCATGACAGTCTCATGACTCCATGATTCAGAAATGTTACACTCGAGATGAGCTGTTGTTCCCCAGTCAACTGCAATGCACATTCTCTCACTGAGTCTCTCCAGAAGGCTTAACACCTGTCAGAAGTCCTCAAAATTCTTAACATGGTTCATAGTATGGGAGCAGCATGTGGCTCAGCAGGCTAAGCCTCTGTGCCTGTGATTGGAAGGTCGCTGGTTTGAGCCCAACCTTGGCAGAATAGTCATGACTGTGGGGCCTTAACCCCCAGCTCCACGGGTACCACTGCAGGTGGCTGCCAAGATCGCCCTCACCTATGTGTCTGTGTCTTATGAAGAATAGGTGGAAAGAGAATTTCCCCACAAGGGATCAATAAAGTGTCGTAACAGAAAAGAACAGGATGTGTTAAGGTTTTCCAAGAAGCAAACATGCAAAAGGGCAGCAGGACCTGACTGTGTATCTCCAGCTACACTAAAGCACAGATATTTTCAATATCATTGTCCCAGTCCCCAGTGCCAGACTGTTCCTGTTCAAAAAAGGATAAAATAACCTGCCTTAATGACTATAGAGCCATTACAGTAACATTGGTGATAATGAAAACATCAGAACGTTTGATTCTCTGCTGCCCAAAAACTGTTACTGCTGTACATCTTGATCCCCTGAAGTTAGCATTGAAGGCCAGTAGGTAGGTGGACAACGCTGTGAACATGGCTCTACATTTTGTCCTGCAACATCTGGACCTTCATGGCACATATGCTAGAATCCTGTTTGTGGATATTAGGTCAGAGTTTAACGCAACCATCCCTTATCGTTGAGCAACTGAGATATGGATATTGCTATTTAGATATTAGTAGGATCCTATGTTTTATGGTGCTTTTCCACTGGCATACAGGAACTGACCTGTACAGAAGCCATACTGCAAAGAGAGACTAGTTGCAGTGCGGGTCCAGATCTCGTCGGTGTTCCACAGCAGAGCGCCAGCATCTCCAAGCATTTCAACCAATCAGATGGTGGTGACGCAACCAGCATAGTTTAGTCACGCTTTCAGCCGTGCTAGTAAGCAGGGTCATGTCAGTGCAGTGATGACTTGTGTACGGTTCGCATACTTTGCAATGGAAAACCAGCAGTTTGCAGTACGGCTCAGTAATGGGTTTGTTCTTGTGGTAGTGAAAAACACTTTTAGTCTGGGTAGGGGAGATTGGGTATGGTTGTGACACTTTTTGCTCCACCACCTGTAGCTTACTGAATTTTTGAGCTAAAGTTCTCAAACTTTTATACAAAGTACCCACCCTTATTTACTACATATGTCTCCAATTCAAATCTCTGCAACAGATGTGATATACTTCAAAAAAAAGGTTTACTGAAATAAAACAACAATCCAGAACAATGTCTCTCTCTCTGTGACAAACCATTACCCAAAACCCATTTCTGTTTGACCCAGGAGTGTATGTGTGTGTATAATCTTAATTAGAGTCACAATGGTGACAAATAAATGTTGGTAATGTTGGTAAAGTGCAGGTTTGGTGAGCCCAGAGACTGCATAGCGTGCATTTTACCGCCGCTGCCCTTGGCTTCGAGTTGCCAAATAGCTCCATAAAGACAATACGGAACTTTTTTTCATCTGAGATCTCAGAAACCTCTCTGAACATTTTCTTTGTGGACTTTCTCTCCTTTTTCTTTTGCTTTTCTTTATTCATTCTTACATTTTTGCATGTATGTCATCCCTGCTCTGTTATTCCTCCATCAGTGTTTGCTTCAGTGGTGTATCGGTGAGTATTTCAGACTGCTTCTTCTGCTTGGTTTTGCCGCTTGCCAAATGAGTTGAGAAAGCATCCCTCAGGGTAACCGTCCCGTTGGTTAACAAGGATATCACTGTCAATGTAGTGGAATGCTGTAAATCTGTGGGCACCATCACCCCACACATGCTCTTCGGGGGATGAAAACATCGCTTCCACTGTAAAAAAAAACAAAAAAAAACCAGCATGAAATATACATCTTGAGCCGCTCAATACTTATATTTTGCACATGCATCTATTATTTGTGTATTTGTTCTGTTGTGAAATGTGCATTTTGCTGTTTCATTTATACAATAATGTCTATATTCAACACAGTAAGAACAAATTGTGTCTGAGTTGTGATTCCCCCCAACATTTGTTTATTGTCCAATGTACTCTTCCCCCATGTTAATATTCATTTTGTTAATGTTCCTTTTGCACTTATGTGGGTTTTCGAGTTGAGCAGTTTCCGGATGATCAAAGGTAAATCCTGGTATTTGAGAAGTACTAGAAAATAAAAGAGATTCTGATTCTGATTCTGGTAGGAGGGAAGTGATTGTCTTGTTGCACATGGTCAGAGGTTATTGGAATGAGTCACTGTTTTTCTATAGATGCTGCTGAAATGGATCCACGCTGTCTGTCTGTGGGAGTTCCTCTCAGCAGATGCTGTGGCCCATCTGACATTTCCTGCCTAACTATAGTATTGGAGCTACAGCAGTATGAAGACAGTGACCAAATATGCTCTCGTTTTAGAAGATATATAAACACAAACATAAAGATGCATGACTAAATGGGGATATGAAAGCGATATGTGCAACACCCTCAAAATGAGGGAGTGACTCATGGAAGCATCTCAGAAACACAGCCAAAATGGCATGGTAAATCAAGTGAGGATGAGTTGCAACTGTGTTGTTAACTGGCAATGAGCACAATTTAACAGGTAGCGCAAGTGGACATGGCAAGAGTGACTGTACTGTCGAGTTGTATAGCTAGATATATAGCCTGAAGTTTGGCTTGTAAGATGTCATAACTGTTGGTGCATCCATTTTATCCAAGTGATGTTTTCACAATCTGGATAATTGAAAAACGATTTTCAGTTGCTGTGTTTTTAACATCTGCTAGAGACAGACTGATAAATGTCCATATTAAAGCAATTACAGGTAACTAACCCCACATGAAAGGTCCCATGCTCTCTCTCTCTCTCTCTCTCTCTCTATATATATATATATGTGTGTGTGTGTGTGTGTGTGTGTGTGTGTGTGTGTGTGTGTGTGTGTGTGTGTGCATACATTACTGGCTCCGTTTAAATAGTATTCTGGCCATGAATCTAAGGAATGGTGCCATGATAAAGTTTCCAGATCCCAGAAAAGAACATTGCAGCCATCACATATTTTCTTATCTGCTCTGGAGTCCAGAGGTACAAACTGTGGTACAGATTGGGTTCTTTACAACGGGACACACAGTTTGTCTATTTTATGAATCTTTCTGTCCTTTCATCCATCAGTCCCTGCATCCAGTCATCCATCTTCTATCCACTTATCCTGATGAAAGTTGTGGATATTTTGGCAGTGGGCACACTAATGCATTTAATAGTTCGGTTCATGTGCGCCAGCTTAATCTCAAAGGTTGTATCCAAGTTTAAAAATGCGTAATTGGCACGCATCACATTATCCATTAAACCAGCCGTAACTAAAAAGATAAATAGAACCGTAATATGAGAAAGCAGGAAGGACATTTTAAGTGATATCTTCTATCTTTTATTATAATGTAGGTCATAAATGATCAAATTGCAGTATTGTGCACTCCAGTACTCTGAAAAGACAAGAAGTTCTAAAGGTGTCATTTTCATTTTTTTTTCTTCTTCAACATAATAGGGTTTAGTGCAGAAATCTGGTTTCTCATATATAAATATAAGCTTATGCTACTCATGTAAATCCCTAATGTGGCAGTGAATAACTGGCCTCAGCCTTTTCTCTTGTGCCGTTTGAAAGTGCTTCTGCCGAGTTACACCCATGCTTTTGGAAACTTGCCTCAGGAAAAAAAAAGCAGCAATGGAAAGAAAAGCATTGATGAATTTTAAAACGTTGTTTTCCTCCAGGTCTTTAAGGGATAAAAATGACACTAAAAAACAGGGAAGAACGCCAGTGAGGTCTTGATTAATGGAAAACTGAGTGACTGCATTGTGCTACTACCCAGTTAGTGTTTATCCAAGGACACAATAACCTATTTTCAGGAAATATGTGATATCTTGCTAGGCGATCCGTAAAGTGTTCCCATACGTAAGCACCCTGGATTGTATTTCTGTTTCATTTTCTGTTCACTGTTTTGTTTTTATTGTGCAAGTATCAATAATTGATCAAGCAGAATATCTCCTTAATCACAGAGATATAATTTGAAATTTTGATTTACTTAGATTTTCTTTAATCAGAAACCATACACTGTTTTTGCCACAGTAAATATATCATAGCTATACCTTTTTAAAACTTTCTCTGGCTTTTTTTTTAGTAGCAAACTTTTTAGGTTCCCATTTTAGATTCCCATTTTAGGTTCCCATTTTATTCGGACCAGTAGGATGCACAGCTCAGCATTGGGAGCGAGTGTAAGGGATGGATTCAGTGAGCCAGGTCTTCGCTGAGCACGCATAAAGGCAGATTGTGCGGCGAGTCACTGGGCACATGCCGTCGGACACGAGCTCATGGACACGCATACGCTCTCTCCACGCTCGGCCTGCTCCTCTCTGCTGAGGGCGGCCCTGCTGGAGGGCTTCAGCTGCATACTAGAATACTGGGAAACGGTTCTTCCTCTGAAAAAAAGCCTGGCATCTTTTTCAGTAGGCTGCTTTTTCTACAGCCCTGTTACTTTTTTTGTATATCAGTTCAGATGTGAAGTGACTACAGTGCTCATCTTATTTGATGTGATTTTATTGTCTGCTTTTTTGAAAAAAAAGGCCATCCATCCATATGCTAACAATTTATCTAGTACAGGGTCATGGTGAGTCTGCAACATAAGGCACAAGGCAGGGGAACACCCTGAAAGGGGTACTAGTTGATGACAGAGCACAAATGTGCTTACCCACAATAGCACATTTGGGGATGCCAATTTAAATAACTGAATGTCTTTAGACTCCAGGAGGCCGGAGTACTTGTAGAAGACCTACGCAACATGATGAGAGCGTGCAAACTCGGAGTGAGGTTGGAATGCAAACCCCCAGCCATAGAGGGAGACAGTGCTATGTACTGTGTATATATAAGATCATGTGTAAATTATTTGCATACGTCATTCAATTAAAGCTGTATTGGTTAGTCAAGGATGTTATTGTTGCTTAGCAACAGACCAAGGTTAAATGGTCACATTGAACTTATCAATAGTATGATTATCTCTACACATCTGTTAATGAACGTTCTTCCGCTTCCTTGATCTTAGTTTATGCTTAACAGTAGTATTCAGTTGTTTTGTATTTTCTTTGCCTTCATTTACATTACAACATGTTATTGCCACAATGTGAGAGTCAATAGTTCACCAAAAGTTGTGCCCTAGGTGGGGGTCCCCACGCACACAGAGCAGGTGTGGAATTTAAACCTGGAAATGTACCGGCAGACTAGTCGTGTATTTTTTAGCTATTAGGCTTCTGGATCTTATGCATCTTACAGCATTTTACGTAGCGGGTTGTTTCTGTGCTGGACTGGGCTGGTGTCACTGCAGGGCCCTGGGCGCTCAACGCAGTGAGATGAAACCCAGCTGATGTCATAATGATTCCTGCGTAGCCAGCTGCAGTGCGCCACAGATGCGTGCAGCAGGAGCCGACCGAGAGGTGCGGCCCCCAGCTACCTGTCCGGCAAGCCTTTGCAGTCATGGCGCACGTCATACTCACCCACCTCACACCTGCGTGCTTTCTTCTCTTTCACTGTTTTCTTGTTTCTCCTCTTTTCATGACTTTAAGATAATTTTGCTTTAAGTCCAAAACTAAAATTTATGTCTACATAATACTAATGCCATAATATTTAATGGCGTGTGAATGTGCTTTTTCTCACTCATGATTCAGCTTGCAGTCGTGTTTTCACATCCTGCCGCAGTTGTACGAGTCCTTGAACTACAGGCTATTAAAAAAAAAATGTTGCTGCAGGCTTTTGCAGTTTGCTGCAGCTGTGAGCGTTCATCGGCCCTCTGGAGGTCATCATCACCTTTATCATCTCTGCACTGCTTCTCCTGGTGAGGGTTGCAGTGGCAGCTTGCTGAGATAGATGTAACCCCTACAGTCTGTCCTGGGTCCTCTAAGCATGAGACGGATATCCAGCTGGTATCTTTATGTAATGCCCAATCCAGTCTCAGTCCAAAGGAACAGCACAGAACCCTGAGGAGATATCTCACTCCGCCCGTTTGTACTTGTGGCCTTGTTCTTTTGGTCATTACCCATTGCTCACGACCATATGTGAGCTTAGGGACATTCACCAGGAAACCACAAGCCTCATCTAGCTCCTGTATGATCACTATGTACCTCCTCAGTCCCTGCAACACTGCTGCAACCAAACCGATCTGCTTCTCAATCCCACGTTCCCTATTACCATCACTCATGAATGACATCCCGAGGTGCTTAAACTCCTTTGCTAAAGGCAGACTCCTCCCTTACCTGAAAGGATCAATCTAGTCCTTTCCAAGATAGCACCATACCCTTACGGCGCTGATTCTCAGGCTGTCGCTTTACACACGGCGGCATTGTATTGGGCAAATACGTGCTCCAGGTCCATGTCGGGTAAGGCCAAGAGCACGACATCATCTGCAATAGCCGGAACATACTGTAGCTCCCCATTACCGGAGGCCCTTAAAATTACGGCCGTGCTTTGATATCGTGTCCAGGAAAATCACAAACAGGAGTGGAGACGAGAGTCACCCTTGCCGGAGGCCAACACTCACTCTAAATGGCTTTGAAAATTGTTCCAGAGGTCTGGCACTTAAAATTGATGCATAGCCTTGACTTCCTCAGTGTTTCCTGAACAAGTTATGTTTTTTGGTTACATTTTGGTTTAGACAACATTGCTGCATTTACCAGTGATTGTTTTCATACACGTTTGTCCAAAATGACCTAAAAGAACATGCATTGTAGTGAATGCATAATAAATCTCTGCAATTGAACTACTTCAATTGTATCAGGTGTTAGAGCAACACACTGACTGACCTAACCTAAAATAAAAAAGAGCCTGAATTATTACGCTGGCATGGGTAGTTAGAAGCCACTAGAAGTACCTGTGAAGCTTATGAAATATATCTTTCTGTTTACGCTGGAATACCAGGGGCCTCTGTTCAAGTCATTAAGCATTATGCGTAACTGCTTTCCTTCTTTTGCTTTTGTTTCAGACCCCGTTCAAGACGGAAGCAATGATGCCATCTACGAAAGGACCATTCCCATTCGAATATCAGTTTAAATTCACAAAGTGCCATGCACCTTTTACTGAATGCACCGGAGACTGCAGACAAATGTTAATTATTTATTAAGAAACAGTCAATACTTGAGCACTCCAGCTTAACATAGGAATCTCATAATGTTGTTATTAATAAGTCAAAGAGCCATATATATATTTTATTCAGTCTGTATAAATATATACAGCAATGAAGATCATTCACTGGAAAGTGCTACTAAAGCAGCATTTGTTTAAGCATTTATTCTAATTACAGAGCTGGTGGTACAGAATGGTACGCTGATATTACCGGTTTTCAGGTGGGGTCACATGAGATCTTTAGTGGTTTCAAGTCAGAATAGCCCCTTTCTGAGAGTGTGTCCCCTCTGGCGTGTCATGCCTTATTAAAAACGAGGCGAAATATCGAGCAGTTTGGCTGAACAAACTTCCTGCCCTGCCAAAGCCTGGCAAGTAATTCGCTACCGCTGGCTCAGATGATGGACATGCGTTTTCAGCAACCGGACAGGAAGTGACTGACAGATCCAAGGACTGTGACAGGAGAACTATCACTGAGTCAGGAGGGAACCCTAAACAGCTGGGATCACTAAGGGTGCTGTAGAGTCCCCATCAGAATGGAGAGAGGGAGTGAGAGAATGTATCACTAGGAGTGTAACGGAGCCAGCAGTGACAGCCAGAAATAAATACTGTAAAGCCTCATTACACGGCCCTGGAGGATTCTGGATAAACAGAATCCATACCGTCTGGCCGAAACACACATTGATGATTTATTGACCATGATTTTACTATATTTAGCGTGACTTAATGGGGACCTGAGACGATCTTTTTATCTTTTTTTAAACCTTCCTTAGAAATATATTTATTTTGCATTTGATGATTAGCTGGAATCAGCTGTAGATGTAAGCAGGACCTGCTCCAGCCTCATCTCTGCCATGCGGCATCTTCCTCCACTCCCAGCAGCATGTGTGCAGTGGCCCTGATGTAGCAGTCGCGCACCATGTTGAGGAGGGGACTTGTCACCTGGGTGTCCCGCCTGGCCCTGGCGCTGGTGGTGGTGTGCTGCTGCCTGTCCCTGTTCTACACACTAGCCTGCAGCCCGTGGTCCGATGAGGCCCAGGTGCTGCTGCCCCGGGCCAATGGCCCTACAGGCAAGGAGGGCTTCCAGGCGCTGCTGCAGGAGCGAGAAGAGCAGCACCGCCACTATGTGAACAGCCTGAAGAAGCAGATCTCCCAGCTGAAGGAGGCCCTACAGGACCGCAGCGAGCAGCTTAGAAGCATGCAGGACTCGCGTGAGCATGCAGCTGGAGCTGGGGCGTCCCCGGTGGGCCTCCTGGACGGAACGTCAGAGTGGAGCCATGCCGACCTCCAGGAGTTCTTCCGGAGCCAGCTGAACCGGGCCGAGGTCCACCAGGGCACCAAGCTGCCCAGCGAATATGCCGTGGTGCCCTTTGAGAGCTTCACCCTGCAGAAGGTCTACCAGCTGGAGATGGGCCTCACCCGGCACCCGGAAGAGAAGCCTGTTCGCAAGGACCGTCGTGACGAGCTCAGCGAGACCATAGAGATGGCTCTGCAGGTCCTGAACTCTCCGAGGGAGGGCGGCCACCTCCTGCAACACAAGGCCTACTCAGCGGCAGACTTTGCGGAAGGTTTGTTGAACGTCACCTCATTGTACAGCATAATTGTACCCATCATTTCAATGACTGAAACTATAGTTTGCCCTGGTCCGTTAGGGAGGAAAGGGTTACAGTTAGGGGTTGTAATTATACAATTATACTTTGCACCTGCCCCTTTTGCCTGACCAATTGAAAGTGCCCCCCCATTCATGTTCTACAGTATATGCCCTTTTTTAATTGATGACGACTAGGCAAAGTCTCCCAAGGGCCACCTCCCCTCACAAATGTGAAAATTTACCTAGATGGACTAACCCCCCACCCAGCCAGGAAAATGCACCTGATGGCCACACCCCCGTTTGGGTACCTGCCCCTCGATTAGTCTGTGCACATCACTGCTGCCTGCTTACCATTATGTCAATTTTGGGCCATTAGATGAAATAGATTGTGATGCTACCATCCAGAAGAACAGGAATTACGGATGTCAGTTTTAATATTGAAAAATAAATCTTGGTATATTGTTTGCTTATATGTTTCATCTTCAGGTCTTCCTTTTCACTCCTTATTAATAAAAATGTTACAGGTAACAATTTTTGGAGTCCTTCATCAGAAAAGGAAATGTGGCAGTCTGTAAGACAGTATGGTGTTTTGCAATCATGTGTTCTGGGTAGCATGTGTCAGATGGTCAGTGATGATCGTTGTGTAGGAAATGAGTGCAGCTGTTTAGTCCCATAGGAGAATCTGAGATACTGAACCCTCTGTTTCATCTGAATGGTCAGGCTATCAGTCAAGGCACAGTTTATAATAGCGTTCATGTGCAATACCGGACGAAACAAACTATAATCGATTATATACAGAGCTTGGGCATGCTTCACAGAAGGGAAATAAATATGTAATAAAAATAGATCCACAAGATGGGGACAAGAAAAATAATCCACATTCATATAATAACACCCTCGCATACGAGTATATCCATATGGCCATATACACTCAGGGCTAGAATTGTGGAAACACCTAGCATTTTTTTTTTTAATTACACTTAAATTACTACACGGATACTGGCGGTAATGTTTATAAACAATCAAAGAATGTTACAAATATCACACATTGGACGATTAAATAAGCATCTGGAGCAACAGTTCAATAAAGTTATGCAATCTCTAAAAATTGGAAGGGTTTTCACAATTTTGGCCACTAGTGTTATTGTTATGGATTATTGTGGTTTTGTTATATATAATCATGAATTATTTGAGTAAGTTTTTACTTTACTTATTTACAGTTATTATAAGCCTAGTATTATTTAACAAAAATAAGTTGAAAATTTGGTCTGAATGAAAACTCTCTCTCGTGAGGTGTCATCATCTTCCAAATAAGAGCTGCAAAATACGGCTGCTAATATCACAGTTTGTCTGCTGTCTGAAGTCACTCTGGTGCCTAATCTGTTGGAGAGCCATCTTGAGTTGCCTTTATGGCTCTGAGCCCTGAAATATCTTGCCCCGGTCAGTGGTGGGACTGTGGATGCTCTCGTTTCCTCTCTCATTGCCATGGAAATAGGCCTGTCCCATTAAGTTGTTTTATTTCTATGGTACTTGAAGTTCAGCTCAATGGATGACCAGCAGAAGAGGGATCAGTGAGCCTCATACTCTCTGAGCACTGTCTCCTTGTGCTTTACGCACATGCCTGCAGTCTTGATGGATGTCGATACTGTGGTGGCTTTCAGCTTTGACTGCTTGCTGTGGAAATGGAAGCTTGCAGTCATACCTCAAAAATGACTCATTCAAGACCTTAGAGATTACAGTCATTGCCTTATCTATTATGACTCGCTGCTACGTGGCTCTTTCAGTGAATGCAGTGGGACACTGGAGGATTCACAGGTTTCCTGTTTGAATCAAAATTTGATTTTTGGACCATGTCCCGTTTAAATTAAAATGCAATATTTTTTGCTCTAAGCAAGTAATACATCAAAACAGAACACTATCCAGTAAATGGAAAAATCTGTAGCCGACTTCTAAAAATCTTGCACTTCTCATTAGGCATTCCATGGGGAAAAACCACAACACTACAGAATTCTTATTTTTAGTTAAAAATATGCACTTATGCCTGAGAGATAAAGCACTACACAAATGCAACATCGCTTGTAAAATCTGTGTCTTCGTTTCCGTGTGAATGTAAACACGGCACATTTACAGTGACTACTGTTTTCTCATCATCTCTCGCAGTTAAGATGTCTCTTTTTTTACACAGCCTTGAATGATGTCACCCTCCCATTCTGAGTGCTTCTATCTCTCTGCAGAAACACCATAGAGGAATATCGTAATTTTTATGCCTCAGCCGTAGATTCAAAAGGGCAAAATCAGCCTTTCGGTTGCTTTCAGTTCTGGCACCAGACCACCTGGCAGTTTCCATGTGGTTACGTTAAGCATCATTTTCACTAAGGAATCATTGTCTTACAAACAACTAGTTCCTGTTTCCCAAGACCTTTTATGAACAGTGCTTAAAGTCACATATTTAAAAAAAACAATTAAGTCGCAGTGACCATTTTATTACAGACCTGATCCTGTACTCCTTTATGTCTCATTGCCAAAAGGTATATTTTTATTAGTGAGTACCTCTTATTTCATGAAAAATGTATTTTGACTAGAGGTGAAAAGGTAGTTTGGTTACAACATGTATTGCAATATATAAAATGCTACATTTTCAACTGGCACAGTGGGAAGAATGCCTTGAAATAGTAATGGCCTGTCTTGCCAGGGATCTCCCGGACCGAGAAGGACAAGGGCACGCTGTATGAGCTCACCTTCAGGCGTGACCAGAGCCACGACTTCAGAAGGCTGGTGTTCTTCCGCCCGTTCGGTCCTCTGATGAAAGTGAAAAATGAGAAGGTGGACACGGCCTACACACTTATCAACATCATCGTGCCCCTGGCCAAGCGGGCAGACAAGTTCCGACAGTTCATGCACAACTTCAGGTATAACGCGATCCCTCCTGAATAACTTCCTATAATCCTTGTTGCAGTGACCTGACAAAATCGCTTTTGTTTCTGATATCACATCAGTTTCAGCTGGTGCTTAATCCTTGAGACTCGATTTCTTTCAGTTAGATTAGATTTGGTAAAATTTACTTGAATTCTCCAGTGAAAGTAACAACAATTCTTTTAATCTTCCAGTCTAATTTTCCCATTTTCTAATGACCGTGATGTAATTTGCAATATCTATAAGATAAGATTAGAAAGCTTCAATGTCATTCTACTTCCATATAACATTTCTTTGACATCTCTTCCTTTTGTAGCTCTCTCAAAGAACATAAACTGTAAAAAGTATGTATATGTTATCAAAATGGAGATATGGAAAATAGGCATATAGGAAAGTGTAAACAATTTAAGCAGGCGATTCTATAAATACACAGTGAAATAAGTTACACTTGAGTTGTTCTATTTGCATTTGTATTTACAATTTATAATATTTACGATATTTCCCGAGAAGCGACATGTTGATCAGTTTGTAGAGTGTGGAGGGGAGATGGACAACACAGCTTAGGGAGATAGAGTGTCTTATTCTGTTTGTCCAGGATCTGATTGCCCCGTGCTGCTTGTCGGATGGTAATGGTGCAAACATGATATTTATGTAATCCTGTAAATTAATTGTGTAATTTAAAATACTGAATGAAAAATGGCAGGCTAATCAGTAGATAAGGAACCAGATTTATGGAAATGAATGGGTTTTTCATTGGTAAAGGTAAAAACTGTTAAATAAAACACTTGTCTGTAATATTTAAGGATTCATTTTGACACCAAGAGTGTACACTGCATTGTAATGAACATATATCATTTAGAGAAACTTGATTCATTTTAATTATGTGGAATTTTGGCAAATGGTATAGATAAAGCATTTACTGTAGAGAGGAATTATGACAGAAAAGACAAGGCTACATTTTACCTTATTGCAGTTGGTACTGCACATGATGCACACAAAAATATAGTACATTCATCTGGGCAAGAATTAGCTACACAGCTGTAAGCGATACCATATTGTACTACAGGTAGTGGTCAAAGTCTCACTTCACGACTCTTTACTGAACAGTGGCTTTGACAGCGAAAAACCTTAACAGCTTAACAAGCCAGGGGAAAATGGCTTTGTATTAATCCTACACTGTGTTAGGGAATGCCCTGATCAATGGTAGCTAAGCCAGAAGCTTGTAAACTTGTATTGGAGTTTTCGTGAATGGAAGGCCATTAGTTTGAGGATTTGAAACCCTACACAGTCAAGCTAAGGGATGGTGTGGTTGACCTGGATAAGAGAACACAGTACATGCACAGTAACAAGATGTAACTGTCAAAGGTTTAAGCGGTGGCAGGTGTTTGTCTTGATAAATATTTAGTCTCACTGTAAATCTGTCTCATATATTGTCTCTGAAAGCAAGATGGAAACCATCCAGGAAGATCGGGGTTACAATAGAATGACGACTCCATATTCCGTAAAATACAGTTTTAATTGTCATTAGTATCTTTCTCCTGACAAGGTTTAATCAATTTAAACGCATTAAATTTCAGTTGTAAAATGATTTATACAAGTTTCAGTGTTTCTGTTTTGTCTTAGGTACAGTACAGCTTTTGGTCATGCGTGAAAATTGCATGGAAAATTGCATTCGTGTACTGGAAAAATGTATTTCTTTATTTAACATTGACTGTAAATACTTTGATAGAAATTGCGGGTTTAGACACTGACACATTTTAAGCTCTTAATACCTATGAATTATTTTACAGTTTGCAATTCAAGCTTGTTTAAGAATCCTTCCCTATCAAATAAATATGTTAGTCATGCAATACCTAAATTTCTGCATACAGTCCCACACTGAGCAGTGTCGCTTTTATTAAAAATGTCACAGTGTGAGTTGCTTAATGGCAATTCAGTTTCATGGGTAATAATTAGTAATTATTAGTTTTAGTAGCAATTGTTTTATTAGCAATGAAAATTATAGTAATGTCTGAATTACAGTACACGGGAAATACGCAACCAAAAATAGCTGAACAATAGGTAATTTATTTTGGTTTACTTTATAAAGATGCTGTTTCTTCACTGCACTGTCAGTTCATTGTAAACTATATCTTTCATAGGCGTGGTAAATTCTGCATCTCTTCATCAAAATGTGCTGCATTGAGGAATCTGGAATTTCACACAGGGACTGCAGCCATTCTCTGTGGGACTGCTGTGCGAGGCTCCAGCTGTCTGTCCCTGGGAATATTTGCGTTTAGACATTAGCTGTGTCTTTAACGGCACCTAGTCCGACAATAATCCAGCCCTTCCTTCCTTCCTGCTTGTCTCATTCAGACTTGTAGTGTAACTTGCTGGAAATGTTTCCAGATATGTTGAAGGATATCTAGCTGTATGTATATATATGTGTGTGTATGTATGTGTATGTATATATATATATATATATATATATATATATATACACACACACACACACACACACAAACTTAGTAGCCAATTTTTTGGAGGCAAGGGAATCAGATAGAAAATTAGATTTCATTGCAGGTACGGTAGCACTAAATAAATCCTGTAATGGATAGCATTGACAAGCTGGCTTTCTTAACAGCATAATTATTCTGTTTTTGCACCATTTAGCACTTATTGTGCAGAAAAGCCAACTTAACAGATGCTTTCAGTGCACACTATAAGTAAATCATACAAATTCTGCAATTTAAATTACGACTGATAAGAGGAAGGAATCTGTTTGATTGGTGGAGATTTTGAAGATATACACAGTTTTGCATCTTTGAGGACGTGTTTGATTATCTCAACAGGGAGGTGGAACTGCAGGATAAAAAGAAAAAACTGAAATATTCAGTGAGCACTTGTTAAATGTTTACAGTTTATACACAGATTGATTTGATTATCTTTATATGTACAGACGCAGCTCATTCGAAGACATTGATTTCTCACAGAACAACTGTAAACCTTTCATTTTTAATTTTATTGTTAATTATGTTACATGTATTTTTTATATATTTCTGCATCACTTGATATGATTAAGTGGTCAGAACATCATGAACAGTATTACAGGCAACACATTCATCCTCTATACCCACCTGTGTTCAGGGTCATGGGCACAAGGCAGGAAATAACCCAGGATGGGATGCCAGCCCGTTGCAGGGCATACATACCATTTGATGACTCGCTTTAGGCCCTGTTCACACCTGGTATTATCATGCGTCCTGGGTGAGCCGATCACAAGTGGACAGCGCTAAATACGTCCGTTCACACCTGGTATTAACATGCGTCTCCACTGACCACGTTTAATCCAATCTACTTTCCCGCAATTTATTTAAATAAGCACGTAAATCACTTCCATATACAGTCTGCCGAACATTAAAAGAAGAAGGAATCAAAAGGTACTTGCGCATTGCAGGGTAAACAAACCCACGATGTTTGTAGCCTTATAAACGCCTTAATAGTCAAAATGAAAAAAATAAACATATCTATAGATAAAGACATGATTAAATAAATATTTCAATAATTATTGTGTAATTTTATATTTAAATAATTCCACAAAGGGTGTTATATTTCGTAATAATGTTTATCTAATATGCATAATCTTTAAATTGTATTTCGTAATGGCGTTGTGATTTTCATTCGACGATCAATACTATAGAATATTATTATACGTAATGCAAATGTGATTTCTTAAATAATTTAAACTATATCTCATTCAAGTTCAACTTCACGTTGTAGGCATGCATTTTTATACCGCGTCAATACTATACAAATGTACGTGCTAAAAAGGTCTTCCAGTACTTAGGTTAATACTTTTCTGTTCAAGGGCAAACGGTTCAGTATGTAATGCATTATGTTGGTTGACATATGATAATATTTCGGTTTTAACTAACGAAGGGTTAAAATTTCAACTAAGAGGTTCATTGTTTTGTCTGATACGCTGAATTATTTGTCTGACTTGGAGCAAGTTGAGCAAGCGAAGCGAAGTAATCAGGGGGATTGAATTTCTGACTGGGAGTTCAAGCACCCGGTCAGTCCAATATAAAACTATATAAACAATTACACTATTATTATGTTTCTATTAACGTATCCATTATCTAGGATATTGAACGCAGATTAATTCTTACCTACACGCTTTAATTTTGAATTCATGTAATTTTAACCGGCACGTTTCACCAATATAAAGTCTGGAGCAGCTTTGACGTAAATAAGGAAGCTTCATCAAACTGCGCATTAAAAATGATTTTTGCAAATTTCAAAACATCTGTTATAAATCACTTCTTACACAATTTATTTTTCCCGAATTTATGCGGAACATTAATGGTGCAACCTTTTACAACATTTCTACACAAATGGGTCGCGACAGTCCGATATTAAACCAACTTCCCGGTAGTTTCAAACTTATTTTTTGGTGTTGTAGAAAAAAAGATGCGTTGTTATTCACACTGACATAAATCATGTCAAAGCTGTTTGCGCGTTTAATGCGTGGGTACGTACTTACGCCCAGAGGACATCAGCGGAGTAGGTGGTCCTTCAGTGCGGTCCAGGACACATTAGCGTTCACGCTACTAAAACAATGTGGCCATGTGCGTTCTAGACCACCTCCGAATCAGAATCAGCTTTATTCGCCAAGTGTGATGGGGCAGACAAGGAATTTGCTTCCGGCAACTTGCGACTCCCTAGTACACAGACAATAAATGACACAATACAAACAATAAATTACACTATACAAGAAAATATACACACATGGGTAACACTGTACAAGTATAAGGTGCGAGGTAGAGTGCAAACAGAGTTTAAGGGGAGAAAAATGACAGAAGGCAGGTGACGAATGTGGTTAAAGCGATTGGATCTCAACTCTTATCAGAGTTACTATTTGCCTGAGCTCAGGTGTGGTTCATCAGAGACCAGGTAGGATAGAAAACCTGCTGGATACCGGCACTCCAGGAAAACGGTTGCCTATCCCTGCTATATACATTCTGCATGTTTGACCCATGTTTGTGTGGGTTTCCTTTCACAGTCCAAAGCACCTCTCAGTTAGCGTGTCAGCATGTGCCTTATGATGGACTGGCATCCCACCCAGGGTGTCATGTGCCCTGGGATCCTGGGACCGGCCTCTACCGTTTAAACAGTTATGGAAGATTCATGTTTAGGTATATTAAAAATAACATATAGCACAGCTGATATACACAGAATGTAAATTTGTTGGAGCACGGTACCACAGGTAAAAAATGTACTTAGATTAGCGGAGAGGTTATGTTTTGAAGTGTTTTAACCACCACCCCTATGCCAAGTTTATGATACAGAAGCAGCACTTAAAGGCAACCATTTTCCATCCTGCTTTTTATAAAGCTTTAAATCCAGGTAATTCAGTTAATCTTTCAAATGTTAAGCAGGTGGTTAGAATGCTGTATGAACCACTACGAAACACCCATCCATCATACTGAAACTGCTTGTCCTATTGTGGGTCGCGGGGGGTCTGGAGCCTATGGGTGCAAGACAAGGAACAACCCAAGATGGGGAGCCAACCCATCTTAGGGCACAGTCACACACCATTCACTTACACATGTGCACCTATGGGCAATTTGGACATGCCAGTGTACCTTAGCTTGTTTTTGGACTGTGGGGGGGGAAACCGGAGTACCCAGAGGAAGCCCCACGACGACATGGGGAGAACATGCAAACTCCACACGCATGGCACCCTGGCAGAGACTCAAACCCTGGTCCCAGAAGTGTGATGTAACAATGTTAATCACTGTGTCACCGTGCCAGCCCCACTACAACACATCGTAGTCAAAATTCTTGTTGTACTTTTCAGGAAACATATTAACTTAATTTTACATAATTTCAACACAACTTAGTATTCTAAACTATTCTAGACTGTCTGTTTGGCTAAAGTCTACGTGCCAAGCTAAAGATGAAATTAATCAGAGCCAATTCATTGGTGATTAGCTGCAATAAACTATGCTTATGCTTAATGGTTTTTCAACTTTTCATAAACAATATTTTATTTCTGATGTACTGTGATGAACTTTCATAAGAATTCCGATGAATTCTAATGAGAATAAGATCTGAGAATGAATGGATCCTTTGATTCAGTACCCCATTAAGATAAATTTACTCATGCTCAGTATTCAGAAATGTTTGGGGCATCTAACTCGGCTTTGAGATTCCAGCGGTCCAGTGGATCTCTGTACGCCATGCTGCTCTGCATGGGGCGGGACATGAAACCCTGAGGCACAATTTATTCTTGGCTCTCTACACATTGCTCTGTTTCATTTGCCCACCCCTTCACACCTACATTTTCCATTCCTGAGTCAATCAATGCCAATATGAACAGAAGTTTTCTAACCTTGGATCATTACACATTAACGTTGCAGTGCACGGCTGTGAAGCAATGAGGTGAAAATCTGTTTTATTTTAGGCCTTCATAAAATTAATGTCACAGCACTAGCTGTCCCACATGACACGAAAGGGATTATGGTCACATAAATTCTAATACAACATAATATGGTACCTGAAATCCATCCATCGATCTTCTGCCACTCATCTGTGTCCAGGTCAGGGGAGAAACCTCTCCCTGGCCACTTCCTGTAGCTCCCTCCCTCCAGAGGGACACCAAGGTGTTCCCAGCCAAGTTAAGAGATGTAATCCCTCCAGCGTGTCCTGGGTCTGCCCTGGGGTCTCCTCCCCTTTGGACATGCTCAAAGTACCTCCCCGCGAAGGTGTTTAGGAGGCATCCTAGACAGATGCCCAAGCAGCGGCTCTACTTTGAGCACCCCCCTCAAATGTCCAAGCTCCCCGTCTCTAAGGCTTAGCCCAAACACTCTGTGAAGGAAGCTCATTTCCGCCAGCTGTCTCTTCACCATGACAGACTGGTACGATGGCTATATAACTGCTGACACTGCACCAATCCAGCTGTCAATCTCCTGTTCCATTCTTCCCATCCTTGTAAACAAGATCCCAAGATACTTGAACTCTTTCACTTGAGGCAGTTTCTTATACCGAATCTGGAGGATCCACCCTTATCTGGTTGAGAACCATGACCTCCGACTTTGAAGTGCTGATCCTCATCCTGGCTGCTTCACACTCAACTGCAAACCACCCCAGTGCCTGCTGCAGGTCACAGCTCGATGAAGCAAACAGAAGCACATCATCTGCAAAAACAAAGATGCGATTTTGAGGTCACTGAACTGGACACCCTCCACCCCTTTACTGCACCTATAAATTCAGTCCAGAAAAATTATGAGCAAAATCAGTAACAAAGGGCAGCCCTGACAGAATCCAACACCCACTGGGAATGAGCCTGACTTACTGCTGGCAATGGGAACCAAACTCTCGATCCAGTTATTCAGGTCCCTAAGGTCCATAACAGGCAGCCCGGCACTCCCAACAGGACCCCCACGAGACACGGTCATATACCTTTTCCAAGTCCACAGAACACATCCACACTGGTTGGGCAAACTGCCACGAACCCTTCAGTATCCTCGTGAGGGTAAAAAACTGGTTCAATGTTCCATGAGTAGGACAAAATCCACATTGTTCCTGCTGGATCCATTGTTTGACCATCAGACAGATCCTCTTTTCTAGGACCTTGGCATAGACCTTCCCAGGGATGCTGAGGAGTATGGTCCCCTAAACATACTCTCCGGACCCATGTTGTTTAAAAATGGGGACCACTACCCCAGTCTGCCAGTCCACAGGCATTGTCCCCGACCTCCATACAATGTTGAAGAGGCGTCTTAGCCAATCTCATGCACCCCCAGAACTTCACCACTGAAGAGCTTGTTTTCTACCTCACTGACCTCAGCCCTAGTGATGGGTGAGTCTTCCACCAAGTCCTCTGACTATACTCCCTCCCAAGTATGTGCATCAGCAGGATTCAGGAGGTCCTTGAAGTTCTCCTACCATCTGACTATATCCCCAGTTGAGATCAACAGCACTCCACCCTTGCTGTAAACAGCATAGGCAAAGCCCTGCAGTCCCTTCTTAATTCAGCTGACGGTTTGCCAGAATTTCTTCGAGGCCAACTGAAAATCATTTACCTTGGCCCCACTGAACTCTTCCCACACAAGTTTTTGCTTCCACAACTGCTAAAGCCTAACTCCACTTGTCCTCCCAGAACCTGTCAGCTGCCTCCAGAGTCCAACAAGCTAACTAAGCTCAAAAGCCTGCTTTCTTCAACATGAAGGCTCCCTTCACCGCCGGGTTCTGGGGTCGCTGGTAAAACAGATACCGACAACCTTACAGCCGCAACTCAGCATAGCCACCTTAGCAACATAGCCCACACTGACTCAGTGTCTCCAGCCGCCCTTGAAATATGAGAAGTTCTCCCTCAGAATATGAAAGATTCTGCCAGATACTGCCAGCACACCCTTACTATACATTTGGGTCTGCCATGTCTGTCTGGTATTTTCCCCCACCATCTGATCCAACTCACCACCAGATGGTGTTTACCTGAGTGTTCAAGACATGGTCGCAGGTCTGATGATATGACTAAAAAAATCAATCATTAATCTATGGCCCAGGGTATCCTGGTGCCAGATGCACTTATGAACACCGTTGTGCTTGACCATGGTGTTTGCAAGCAGAAATCCAATAACAAAAAGCTGCTCAGGTTCAGATCAGGCAAGCCGTTCCTCCCAATCACACCCTTCCAGATTTCATTGTCATTACCCATGTGAGCGTTAAATTCCCCACCCCAGTAGAACAATGGAGTTCACAGAGGGGGCACCTACCAGCATCCCAACCAAGGTCTCCAAAAAAGCCTGGATACTCTGAACTGATGTTCAGGGCATAGGCACGTACAAGCACAGCCTGTCCCATGACCAGGGTTAACTCTGTTACAACGGGGCATGGCAAATGAGAGAAAAGAGGGACGATGCATGGATCAGCTCCAAAAAAAGGGATTTATTAACAAAAAGAACACAAAGGGGGGACCAGAAAAGAAAGTGACCATGAGGGGTCAAAACAAAACAGGACAGATAAGAACTAAAGTAAAATTAGCCACAGAGACACAGTTAGGGAACAGAGCAAAACGCAGGACTAGGAAACAACCACAGCTACTAACACATGGTAACAACTACAATGACAGACACTTAAATCTATGGCTAACAAGGGGCAAGTGTGGAACGTAACCAAAAACAACCAATCAGCTAAGACACGGGACAACAAACAACAGGTGGAAAACCTTCAACAAAGGAAAACAGTAATTCAATAAATATTAAATGACAGGTGAAACTCGTAACCAGAGGGGTTTAGCTTCCGAGGCCACTGCTCAACCCATTGAGCTAAATGGTGGCCTGTGGAGCAGGGAAACACATTAGCGGCTGAAGGGTTACATGACAAAGAGGGGAGAAACAGGATGACCAGTGACACCTGCTGGCCAAAAGGGGGCAAGAACATATAGGACAGGGTCAGATGGACACCGATCCTGACACCTTTCACACCAGAATGTTTACGGTCCTTGTTCCTAAAGCCAGTTCCATGTTCTGCTAATGCCCCTGTCTTCAACTGCAACCCGATTGAAAGGCACTGGACCTGACCCCCACACCCCCCCATAACTCTTTTGGGTATTGGCCACCAACCACCAGGTGATCGCCGGGGAGCTCTCCCCCAAGGCCTTGCTCCAGGGTGGGGCCCCAATCTATTATACCGTGGGCAAAGAGACCCAAGCAAGTGCAATTTCCCCCGACAACATAGCTTCTTAGGAACCTCTCCACTGTGATAAGGTACTGATTCATAGGGGGGGGGGGGTGCCTAAAGATATTGCCTGGGTGCTTGTGCTTGTATCTTCTGTGCAGTGATATGATTGGTGCATGGATTTCGGTAGAAGAAAATAGTTCCTATATTAAACTGCTCACTACAAAGTCTGTGGATTATCATGAGTAACCGGGTCATGATTTCTGTTGAGACATTGTTGTTGAATTTTCATAATGTATGTTTTTGCCGCTTTAATCACCACAGAAAGAATGCCGTTCAGTCCCATTATATTGGAGAGAAAGCCGACATTTCTATGGCCGATATCTCCAAAACTAGGCATCTCCCAGTAGAACAATGTAGATGGATAGATAGCAATAAAGCCCCCCTAAAACATACCTTTTCAGTTTTGGGGTTCACTGCCCCTTAACAAGATTGATTAACAACATTATTATAAAATGATGGTACTAAAAAAGAGTATACATTGCTTTTCCTTTGTTTCACACAGTAAGCCACAAGCTAATGTGTCATTTATCGCTTCAGCATGGTGGCAAAATGGGTGAAATAACGGATGCAAAGCATGGGGACAAAGAGAGAAGAGCTCTACATTAACTGTAGCATGACACTGAGGGGTAATTGTGCTGTCTGAGGCAGGACGGCACCCTGCCATAGCAAGCCTTCTCATTTCCTTCCTTCTCTGACAGCTAATCAATAACTGTGGCCATCTCCACATTCTCTGGTGATAACTTTCTTGTAGCTGGCCATCTATTCAAAGTGGGAGATTCTTGCACTCCACATTGCTTTAGCTCTGTGGTTAGTATGCATCTTTTATGCTTAAAATCAAAGGGTCAAGCAATCTCACTTTCTGCTTTTTGTATGCACTCTTGTAGATACAGATTAATATTTTCCATAACTTTTCCTGACATATGGTGAATTAAAATTAGGCTGACAGTGTAATTTAAAAAGTAGAATTGTTTTTTTTTTCGTCTGTGTAGCCTCAGGCAAAAGTAATTTCATTGTACTTAGGAAAGAAAAGGCCTTGCTTTCCATGATTAATATCTAAAATTTAGAACCACCGATGAGGGCAGAGATCCAGCAAATCGATGATTGTTACTACGGTAACAGAAGCTTGTGCTCAGTCTTGCAGTAAACAACGATATGATTGAGGCAAAAACACACAAGCAATTTGTTTAGCAATAATTGATTTAATACAAAACTTTTTTGGTGGGATTTTTGATCCATCTCATTTTTAACTTGACCGATTATTTGTATTATATAAAACAAACTGGTGTAAAATAGGTTTCATTCTTATCAGATGTAATAAAGTATTGTCCCATATTGTATAAAAGGATATATAATTATATATACCATTATTCTGATCTTGCGTATCATGAGTGACAAAATATTGGGGAGTAAGTTTTAAACAATGTATTATATTTTTCATATGTGAACTTTGTCTAGCTTTTGTTTCATACATTTGGTAGATTCATGTTAATTATGCCTATAGTTCATTTTTAATGGGTTCGATTATTGGAGATCTTGTGCTTAGTTTGCATTTTCAGTATGCAGATGGTATAACAGGACATCTAAGGACAGATAATACCAATGACAAGACATATACTGAGTTTTATAAACAACATTTTACACGGTAAACTACCGTTATTTCCCATTATTAATATCCATCCATTCTGCTTCCATCTGCTTATCCTGGACAGGGTCTCACCGATATTATTACCATGATTTTGATACCATGTAATTCTGAATGCTGAAAAATTGCTTTAAATAATTGCATTATTTGATCAGACAAATAATAAGATTAGCAGTTGTACTTTTCACAGGATGTAATCAGAATTAGTCTGAAAAATGTATATAGCTATAAAACATTCAGAACATTTGTTTCCTGGTGTGTTTCAGGGAGGTGTGCATTCGACAGGATGGAAGGGTCCACCTCACCGTCGTGTACTTTGGCAAGGATCAAGTGAGCGAGGTGAAGGGAATCCTGGAAAACACATCCAAGTAAGCGATCCATCTCAAAAGAATCCAACTGAGCTGGTGCTTCCAGGTGGAGAAGCTGGGCGGCTGATGGCATGTGCCAGCTTCTGGCTTTTAACGTCAAAGTTTGGTTCTGCTTTAGAGTGAAAGTTCATTCCAATTCCAGACATATATTACTATTCCGGGCATAGACTTAAACAGAGAAAAAGTGTGATGCATCATTCTGACATTTGAAAATACCAGTTCCCTCATACAATGCAAGCCTTTGCAGTGGGCAGGGTCCATTGACCTGCATCAGTGTTGAAAATTAAACTGCTTTTTAATCTGGGCCAGACTCATTGAGGAGGACAAGAGGGCGCAGGCTTTCTGACAGACTGCTGTTGTGTAGCTATTTGTCCTTTGCAGTTCACTCTTGTTAGAATGATTTCTGCTTTCTGTGCCTATCCAGTAAATTTAAGACTGCAGTCTGCACCTAGGGATAACTCCCGCTGGGATCAGTAAGAATATAATAACATCATTGTTGATAGATTTATCTCTGCTGTTCAGTATCTTTTCAGAATCTCTGCTGGTCTGATCGTTTTCCAAGAATATTCAGCGTATTACTCAGTGTAGTACTCACTACTCACTCTTACTCCATGTACGAGTACCTTGTTCAGATGAGCTGTTCTGAAGCACTTTAGGCTCAGTATTATGGGTCCATAAAACAAGCATACAATGCTTGCTGCTAGGGGCAGCCAGAAGGGTTGCAGCAACAGCATACATGGGCTCAAATATTCCATTTATTTGTATTTAAGAGCTGATTAAGCTGATGGAGTTTTCCATTCAAAGCAATATTAAACAAAGAATGCTGCTTTTGTTTTCTTCTGAGTATTTTAGCTTACATTTTTTGTGTGTTGTTTACATCACAGTGCTAATCGACGTAACTAAATGCTGTAACTATGTGCCAGTTTCCAGGCTGTTTTTACTGAGACCGAGGCAGATGCTTGTGCTGCAGCCTGCTGAGACGCCCATGCAACTGTAACCCCCCCCCCATACAAACACCCTCCCTTACACTGGAATGATGCCAGTTGCTGTGTCCTACCACTGCAGAACACCCAGGCAGTTGCTTTTAGCGATTCATTTAAGTGGCCATTCAAAGCACCTTAATCAGAATTTATGCAAAATCATGCACTGTATTACAATTATTCAAAATGTAATTACCCTAAAACCTAGTTCAGAATAAAATGCAGCCCTCACTAATGTTGACGGCACTGCGTAAACAGTGAGTAATAGTCTGACACAGTCATACCGTGGGCTGGGTTTTCTGACTTTACAGGGAGATTCTTTCAACTTGTTTTTCCATTTTACTGCATTTAGCCTTTCACACTATTCAGTCACTTACCAGAAATACCACAGTGTGCAGTCTAGAAATACTACAGCATTTGTTTCTAATGGTCATGTACAGAATCTCAGTAGTTACATATAATGGAAAACAGCATTATTGAAGCAGCTTAAGTATACATTATTACTGGTGCTTTCAGCTCAAGGATTAAGCCTGCATTCTTTCCAAACACTGAATAAAGTTCACTTGGTGTTGATGAAGTGTATAAACCTCTTATCAGACACATGGACTGGAAGTGATTTTATTACAACCCACAGGATGAGGTGAGCAGGCGACCAAGGTTATCTGACTTAAAAAAAACTGAGTTATACTTCGCTAACCAGCACCCTCTTCTCACTAATGTGCAGCAGGGCTGCCTTATACTAATTTACAGCGACTTACATGTACAGATGTAGCCACTTCAATTTTCCCCTCCAAGGCGGTTGACTGCCGGCTGACTGCCGACTGCCTGCCGGCTGCCAGCCGGTTGCCTGCCAAAAGCCAGCCGAAGGGAGTACCCCCCTCTCTCTGGGGGTGTGCCTAAATTCTGGTCTAAACCCGCCCATTCATTCACTTGCAGTATGTTACCATGAGATGGCGCTTTCCTTACAAAAACCAATTTTAGTTGTGGTCACAAGTTTACATACAAGTATCAACCAGAATCTTTTGGTGGCCATTAGCTTCTGGTATAATTCTGGCTGAATATTTGACCACTCTTCTTTACAGAATTTCTAGTTCATTTAAACTAATTGGGTTCCTGGTACGGACCCGGCATTTAAACATACCCCACAAATTTGCAAAGTTTTTTTTCAAAGCCGAGGTTTTTACAGCACCAGAGACAAACTGGGTTGCAGTAGGTACTTGGCTAGCGAGCATGCCAGTACATACTAATCCAGCGCTATGATATTATACAGCACATACTGTATGTGGAGGGACTCTTTCCTGACTTATGCTGATGCCTGACTTATACTGACAACTGAAGGATATCGAGTCGTAGGGGACTCTTACTGGGCAAAGGTACACTTGTGCATCCATACTAAAATAATGCAAAACATAGTCTGCTTTACTGAGGGCTTTAAACATCTAAGAAGCACTACTGAGACAGAGATTTAGATGTAGACTAAAGTGTGATTGATGTTTAAGGGCCACTTAAATTGGCTCACATTTTAAATGTGCATTTGCTTAAAGCTATACAAACTGTGTCATGTTTCTTCTGTTCTCCAAAAAGTTACTGGTTTCTTGGAAGTTATTGGTTACTGGTTTCTTGGATTAACACCACTTCAGTCCTCAAACCTCTCCTCAGGGGAACTGCAGCCATTCTGTGTATCCATTAAATTTCACCAACACCTCATTTAACGAGGTAATTAACTTCATGAGATACTGATTAGCCAAATAAGAGGTGCTGGTGGTCAGGTTAAACAAATCCGTAGATGTATTGGATGGTAACTGGAAATACTGAGATGATTTGAGGAATGGCTGTGCGGCCACAGTTTTGACTGACATAAAATTGTAGTTTTACGCCAACATAAATTTCTATGAAAATGAACCGTGTCTTTTTGCTTTGCAGTTATGCCTGTCAAAGTTCTGTTTACCAAAACACAAGCTTTTCTTTTAATAATAAATGACAAAAACAACTCTAGAGGCTGCATAAGAAGCATCAGCATGCTGAATTTCGGCCTTGTGTCAGGGCTGTCATCAGACATGGGTCTGTGTTTATAGGAATGTGTATACTCCAAGTGTATACTCCAAGGGACCCATTCATCTCCTCTTCTATTACTAGGACCAATTTTGGAAAAAAAAATAGTTTATTAACATACTTCTCTTTTGTATATAAATTGCTAAGGTCCTCATTTCCTTAATTGAGGCAATGGACCGAATTGAATTGGAAATATTATTTACTGCTTTGCAGAAATTGCTTTCAACTTGGCTCTTTTTTACGTTATTGTCTTTGACTTATTCCCTGTGGCTACATTCACCGCATGTTTCCCTTTTCTTATGAGCTCAGGAATACGCCCTTTCCTTCCCCATCCTAGTCTCTCTGTTTACTTAATCCTTGTCATTTCCCTAACAGGTCAAGAACTGAGATGATATCGGTAGAGGAAATACTTCCAGCATAACAAGATGACTCTCACTTATACTGTTCTGGAAGCGACAGTGATATACTGTACTGTATACATACACTTAATTCTGTTAATGAGTATTTACTATCTATATATTTTGTTCTAAACACTTCTTAAAATCACGGTCCATTTCAGGTTGTGTTTCCATTGGCTGTATTGCCTGTGTTGAGTGACTGTTTGCCCCCATGTATTATGAGGATGAATGGATTCGCTAATAATGGATCCTGAAGACTCCCATGGGATGGTACAGTGTCTCTCTGTGCTGGCTTCGGCCCTCTCTTCTTCATGATGGAGTCTCACATTTCAAGACCTGCATCTGCAGTGAGCATGAAAGGCGGATGAGTTTAATCGCCGTCCAACTGGCGGGGCAAAGCGATCATGTTCAGGGGTCAGGCTGCAGGGAGTGGAGATAGCGAAGCATTCAGCAGTCGTTTGCTTTTGTCTGGCTGCACCTGCTGCTTTAGCGCAGGCTGCACACTGGCAACACCTCAGTGAATTAACCTTTCCAACTCCTACACACTGGCAAGCCCAAATTCCTCTAAATGCCTCAGTTACTTCTGGCCAATTATACTGTTTTCTGTTGTTGTATAACATATTTTAGCTTGCAGAGCTAATAAAGTGCTTGTGTAAATGTGTGTGCAGAGTTTTGCAAGGGTGTGACTAATTCCATCCAATCTCTGTTACAATCCTCATGGCCATAGTTATCCATGGCATATTTTACAATGTTAAAGGCACATTGTGCATATTTTCATCAGATCACACCAGACCACCATGTAATCTATCATATTAGTCAGTTATGATTATTAAGAAGCATGCATAAGTGAAGAGTAAAATAATAATAGAAATGTATTATAGTAAAGATACAGCCACTTCTGTATTGAAGTCCATCTATAGGCATTGCGTTATTCAAAATCATGCAATAAATATATCAGAACTTGGAGCAGAACATTCAAAGCCTATCTGAACCGTTAACTGTTATGTTCTAAATTCTTGTAAGTTTTGGCCTCATATTCAACACGTTGTTCACTCATGTTTATGCCAAAGCAGTACATTTTCTTGCAGATATGCAGTGAACTACTGTGTGGTGGTTGACATTTTCAAAGATCATCGTCTGTTTTTTGAAGAAAATACATAAAATAGTGTAATTTCTTAGTGAAAAGTTAAACACAAAACCCCTGTGGGCTTATATGGAAAATAGGAAATATTGGCATATTTGCCATTAGAAAAGTGGTGTTCAGCACAATGAAAATCAGGCAAATAAACCTTTAAAATATCTGTGCCTTCAATGACTTTAATGTTCAGACTGTCTTTGTTTAACAGCTTTGGTATTTCCAAACAGCTGATTGCTATATATTCCTGCTCCTTGGTACTAGAAAATGTCAAACATTTAAATTCAACGTCACAAGAAAAAAGGCAATGTTCTCTAATAATGTGTAAACTTAAATATAAAGCTTTAGGAGTTTCCAACCATGAAATACTGTAAAAAGTAAAGAAAATTTCTATTAAAAAACAGACTTTTAGGTTTGCATCATGACAAGACTTACATAAAATATAATTTGAATCACAGTTTTGAACTAACAGGAAAACCCTCCCTTCAATTCAATAAACTACAACTTGGGTGTGGTACAGTACATTGGCACTGAATTTCATGGTAATGTCTTTATGGCCGGATCCTAGGTTCCGTCTTTGGATTCATATCCATAGAACTGAGCTACCACTGATTTGCAGCTCTGGTTTTGCTCTCCAGTGCCACCAAGAATATGGTGTCAGTGTCTGACAGGAGTTCTGAATATCACCTATGGGGGGTGGGTTCAAATATGATAGCTGTGGTGTCATTGTCTGCTGCTCCTCATAAGGCAGGATCTATCTCTTTCCCAGTCTCTTTCTCCCTGCAATTCTCCACAACTGAGCAGGGAAAAAAGTGACCAGCAACATCAAAGGGTTGGTCTTTGATGTCATGGCTGATCTCATCTCGGTTTTAGCATAAAATTGTGTGGGAAAGAGGTCAGACCAGGTGTCTGTCCTGCCGCTTTGTTCCGGGACGGCTTCAGTACAGCATGATGTTCAGGTTCCTTACAGCAGGTCACGACACAATAATTACAGTGCGTATAATGTAATAATAAAGTGCTGAAGTAGGCAGGTCCAAAGGCCCGTGAATGCTGTGCTTGGTCTCAAGAAACTGAAATTTTCACATCGTGCCTTTGAATGGGCCTTTTCCAGATCATTGCTTTGCATCCAGGTTGCACTTATATTTTCACTCAGAATGCTTTTATGTTTCATTTCTAGCTTTCTAAGATACGGGGGAAGCTTCTGATAACCTGCCACACAATCTGAAGTAGGCTTGCTGTTAACACCTTGCAAAAACCTTAATACAGCTTCAGTTTCCCTGTCTTGTCTGTGATCATTTGACAGTCCCCAGGTACAGTGACACTAGATTTCATTATTTTTTAAAAAGTGTGTGGTTGGGTATATTTTATATTAAAGGAGCATGTTCAGTATTGTGCATAAGAGCTATTTATCATCAGTTTAAAGTGTAATCAGCCACATATTAAAACTTAGTTTGAAGAGATTTTTAAAATAAGTTTTGTTAGCCACCTCAAAATGTTTAAAGCAAGGACATTTTGCCTGAAAGTGCCTGAAATATGGATTCCAGCTTCAAGTGTAGACTCGAATCTCTACAAATGAATGAATAAATTAATAATAATAATAAAGTGAACTGTCTTTGCACACGACGTGCACCCAAATAACACAGGCCAGTCTCGGTAACTATTTCACCTGACTGTGCGGGAACTTTAAGGAACTTTAAACACAAGTCTGGTGTAGCTCATTAACTCATTCCTTTGCAAATAGCTGTCATAAGGGCCCCTTCCCAGCGTGGCCTCTTGCTTTGATCTGGGTGCTATGCTACGCCTTAGCAGTGCCGTGGCATGGACCATAACTGCAGAGTGCCAGATGGTAAACCAGGCAGCAACATGTGTCCTGTAACATGTACAGCTCTCTAAGGCTTAACATTACCGGCTAAAAGAAGCAAACAAACATACTGCAGCTCGAATATAACATACTAGTAAGAGAACATGATCTGGGGAGCCCGATTTCTGTACAATGTTTTAGCGGGAAACATACTATGAAAAACAACATTCAATATGGAGTGTGAGCATTTTCTCATCAGACATCCTGCCATGTGAAAACAGACTCAACATCATCAAGGGTCACTTCATTAAATGAACATGGAATTTTGCTGCACATCTCATGAATGATCTCAGATGTATCTGTCAGTTCATCTAACTCCATCCCCTCTGATTATGTGTCTGTTACAATGATGTTTCTTCCCCTCTTATGTAAGATAGTTGTCCAAATCATTCTCTCACCTTTCAACACCTAGTTGTTGATGAACACTTTTTTCATTATACCTAGACTGAGTCATACTGTAGACATCCAAGCTCTGAATTTCAGAAAAAATGCAAGATCACTTAATACAGGTTTTTTTCTATTCCTCTGTAATAGAAGCTGAGTGCTATTTAATTGAGGGGCAAAAGATTCAGTTTTTTTAATCGATTCCTTCTTCTTAAGTGAATTTTCCACGTTGGAACGTGAAGGATGTATAACTTGATTTATTGTGTGTGCTTTGAGTGCTGTTCATTGGTCCAAAGGACACCAACACCACATAAGAAATGAGAAATGATTCCACATTAAAGTTACACTCATACTATATACTGTATTGCAGCTTACTCAGGTACTAAGGCAAGGTGATGAATTTATTTGTTCTATATACCATGAATATGAGTGAGTCTTTGACATGTTGATGGTTAACTGCTCATCAGAATAATTTCATAATTTGCAAATGTAGCTAAAATGCAGAATAATCTCTCTTTGCTCCTGGTTTAGGGTAGTTGGAGAATGATATTACTGAATGGCTGAAATGTCTCCACTCTCCCATCTTCCCATCCAATATTCAGATGTCCTTTCTCTCTGCATCACGTGTCAATTTAAGTAATTTGCACTCATTAGTTTCACTCGTTTTGGAGGAGAAATTAAAGTTACCTGTCAGATCTGCTCTGTTAATGTCTCTTGTATAAATGGAAGCCTATTAGTTGCGCTGTCCTCTGCACACATATAACTCAGTACTTTGATATTCCTGCAGTTCTGCAATGCAGGCATACACGATGACTAACAGAGATTGCCGATTCTGCAATACACCTAATCAGTATGAAGCGTTTCAGCTCAGGAGTCCAGATAATAGGAAGATTACTAAAATAAAAATTACAAAAATAATATAGAGATATTAATAGCACAAATCACCATTTTGCCATGGAAAGAAATAATTGCAGTGAATATGCTGAGTGTATGAATGCATTTTTATCTTTGCTATTCCTAGGTGCTACTTTATACTTTCACATGGTAGTATCCATACAGCCAGTTATTAACTTTGTAACTGTTCTAAATGTAAATGTAACAGTTTTTAATTTTGAAATATTTGTTTGTCATGTTCATCAAAGTGTATAAAATTAAGATTCTAATTATAATAAGAGCATTATAGACTGAAATATTAACCAGTTGAAACATCAGAAAAGTAATTTAACATTTTAATAATGTAATCTGAAAGGACACATAGATAAAATGCTTTCTGTTCTAAACAGGGAGATCAATTTCAGGAACTTCACGCTGATCCAGCTGAATGAGGAGTTTTCTCGAGGACGCGGCCTGGATGTTGGTGCTCGGGCATGGAAGGGAAATAACATCCTCCTTTT
Organism: Mormyrops boulengeri; assembly: GCA_026781065.1. NCBI lineage: Eukaryota > Metazoa > Chordata > Actinopteri > Osteoglossiformes > Mormyridae > Mormyrops > Mormyrops boulengeri. The sequence goes on from JAODLD010000124.1 coordinate 9,196,694, forward strand.
CTTCTGTGATGTGGACATTTATTTCACGTCAGACTTCCTCAATTCCTGTAGGCTGAACGCGCAACCCGGTGAGGGTTATAATCACTTATGTCTCTCAGTCATCCTGATGTTAAAAAAATATCATATTAAATGGATGTAGGCTGTTTAGCCTGTTAATCTCAGATAGTCATTTGAATAATATTGCAAAATACTGTCTGTCAAGTCTGTGGCAGCTACTCAGTTAGGATTTGATGTTAAAATGTTTGATGTTTGATCTTCTCTCCTTTCTCAGGGAAAAAGGTTTTCTATCCAATTCTATTCAGCCAGTACAATCCAGGACTTATTTATGGGCATCATGATAATGTTCCACCTATAGATCAACAGCTGGTAATGTATATCTTTACATTGTTGATTTAAGATGATGTTTATATATTGGTGTAGCGGTCTGTCAATAAAAGGTGTTTATCCATAGGGCTCCCCTTTGTATGTAAATTAATCTCAGCCCTTTATGAAAAAATTATCTGTATTTCTCGACATTTTTAAAATTCTGCCTTAGAATAGAATAGAATAGAATAGAATAAACCTTTATTATCCCACGAATGAGAAATTTGAATGTTACAGAGCTCTCATACAAAAGGAATATAGGAGAACAAGAATAATATAGTTGTATACCTCAAATATACTGAGGGCCTTGTGACCCTCAGTATATTTTAATCTTAATTTATCCATCCATCTTCAAGCCGTTTATCTTAATCGCTGTCACAGGGAATTTTATCTTTATTTTATCAGGTAATAAAAAAGGACACCGGATTCTGGAGAGATTTCGGATTCGGAATGACTTGCCAGTATAGGTCGGATTTCATCAATATAGGTCAGTATATTGATTTGCGTCATCTGCTCTTGAAATCCTGTCCCATCCTGTCTTCACCTCATTATGACATTCGAAGGTGGATCCACATGCCTGTGGTTCCAAGCACAAAGCCAAAGATATAACGAAGCTGCTTGGGGTACATATGACCACCTTCCAGATTTGAAAATTGTGGACTGATACTCACTAATTTCATTTGGGAAGAGTTCCATGGTCTTCCTTTGTTCATTCTGATTCCCAATAATACGGCTGTAAATGATTGCAGGTGAAGCCCATAAACAATTGGTCTCTGGGAATAAATGAAATAACAAATGAAACAGTAAAGATACATAAACATACAAATAGAATTACAGACAGTCCCCATACCTGTATATCTGTTTCCTAAGTCTGTCTTTGAGTTGAATTTGTAGGTCGGAATAATAATAAATATGGATAATTACTGACGTTCCCCGGGTTACGATGGTCCCTGTTATGACATTTACGATGCGTAAATGTTTTTCACTTTTAGTTCCTTATTCAATAAATTACATGAGATATTCGACACTTTTCATAAATTAGGCTTTGTGTTAATGATTTTGCCCTACTGTAGGCTAATGTAAGTGTTTTAAGCATGTTTAAGGTAGGCTAGGCTAGGCTATGCTGTTTCTTTGGTTAAGTGTACTGTATCAACATGCCTTAAGATATTTTAACATTAAGATAGGTTAGTCAGAACATAACCCCATCGTAACCTGGGTAGCATGTGGCTCAGTGGGCTAAGCCTGTGTGATTGTAATCGCAAGGTTGCTGATTCAAACCCAGCCTTAGCACGTCTGCGGGTCTTTGAGCAAGACCCTTAACCCCCAGCTCCCTGGGCGCCGCTACAGGTGGCAGCCCTTCGCGGACAACTTACTCTACAAAGAGCATGTTGAGGGAGGTGTAAAAGATAATTTCCCTATGGGGGTCAATAAAGTATCGATTTTTTCTTATTTTATTATTAATGAAAGTAACTCGAGCTGACAAACCCCTGAAGTCACGCAATATTTTCATAAAGTAGTGCATGTCTCCATTATTACAAACCATTGTATTTAATTAGAATTTTTATATAATAGGCTTTATGGCTGTCTGTTCATAAGTACAAGTTGTCTGTAAGTCAGACATTCTTAACCCAGGAACTGACTGTAAAGTTCACTTACTTTCCTTTTTTCTGAATATATTTGTTTTGCCCTGAGCTTGTTATAGCACTATGAATCAGCAATTCATGCACAAATTAGTTCTACACAAAACACCATACTGCTTAATTGAAACTCAGTAAAGAAGAATTGTAAACATCTGCAATTGTCTCATTAAATAAATATTTGGAGAAGATTATGTCTCATTAAATGTATGGAAACATTTCACAATTTATTTTTAAATATGAGAAACTTTTTAGACTATATTCATGAAATTTGAGTGTCGAGACGAGGTCAATGGATAACCTCTTCGTTCATGTATTATCATTATTATAAGCCATGTGTTCTTCTCTGCTTTTTGTTCTCTGTCTTCTCTCTTATTAATTTTACCCCATTTGTTGAAAAAGTCCCAAAATCCCAATAAAACCCTCATAATGCCTTACTGTCACTGTGTCACATGAATCCGTTCAGCATCCCAAAAGACACATGAGGCATGCCTCTCTTTTACCTCAGCAGGCCTTGCAATGTTGCCTATGTCTTTTCTCTTGACAGGTGGTTTTGACGTGGATATCAAGGGCTGGGGTGGCGAGGACGTGCACCTGTACAGGAAGTACCTGCACAGCAACCTGCTGGTGGTGCGCGCCCCCTCGCGCAGCCTCTTCCACCTGTGGCACGAGAAGCGCTGCGAAGACGAGCTGCCGCCCGAGCAGTACAAGATGTGCATGCAGTCGAAGGCCATGAACGAGGCCTCCCACAGCCAGCTGGGCATGCTCTTCTTCCGCCACGAGATTGAGGCTCACCTGCGCAAGCAGAAGCACAGAGCTGCCGGCAAGAAGGCGTGACAGACCAGGGCACACGGACACCAAGGAGCGGGAGAAGAGGGCAGGTGAAACAGGGGAACACGCAGAGATCCTTATTTTTTAATTCCTTTTCAAACACAGCCCTTGTTCTTGCCGTGGATCTTTCAATTATGAGACTGCAGCTTTATTACATTTTAGAAGATGCCTGATGGCTGACTAGACAGATGGCTGAAGATAATAACTTCCTATGCTGATATGAAGCCTCGGAGTTAAAGCCGTAATTTTAAGTTGACTTTCAGGCACAAATTATCAGGGATCCCAATCATCTCTCTTCCATTCATTATTTTTTGCTAGTTTGTCCTATTTATTGATAATTGTATACAGTTTATATTCCCTTCACAGTGGAGGGTGTTACATATGCAGTTTGCCAAGAAGCTATTAACACAACAAACCGCGCCGTCTTTTTTCCAAAATGCCATTATGAACCGAGGGATATCTCACTAGGATCATTTTTCATTGACTGCATTGCCTGGAAATTGCAGCTTACCTTTATGGTTAATGGGGGTCCTCATAAAGTCAAATGCAATTAAATTGTCTTTTTGGCCCCTTCAGATATATGCTTTTTATGTTAAACACCACAGGAAGATCCTAATATTCTTCTTTGTTAAATTTTGACAAGTATCCATCAAAAGAAATGTCAACACCCTTTACGTATCTTCCAGAAAAGCGCTGGATGTACTGACTGATTTATCCCTGGTAAAGTCATTTGAGCTGTTCCTGAGACTTTTGGCACTGGGTCGCTGCCAGAAATTCTGGACTTCCTGTTAGAATGTCACCTTGGGTCCCCGCCCAATTTTACTTACAGTTTTACATATTCCAGGGCCCCTGTAAAATGGTGGGCCCCAATCTGCCAGGATATCCAAGCCCGTCCGACGGCCCTGCTGTGTGACTGCAGTGTGCTGCTTACTCAAACACACAATCGCATTGGATGAAAGTGACTTTTTGGAACCTTCCATAGGTATGACTGCCTTAAGACATAAATCCTTAAGGACAGTATTTTTCTATGTTTTCTACAAAGTTTTTTGTATTGCAAATGTTCTTTACACTTTTGTGTATTTTCATGATGAATGTACAAAAAATCAAGCAACTGGAATTATTTTAGTTGGAAAGTTGCTCTGAGCCTCGTCCTTGATATGTTTTTTCCTTAATAATTTTGCAGTAATTAACTGCAGGCAAGTCCCACTTGAAAGTTTCAGTGGCTGATGTGAATATTAATGGATATTATGTGTAAGAGGCCAAAAAGAGTCTACATTTTTCAGACATACTATTTTTTAAGTAAAGAATATATTACATATATAAATGGCTGGGCAGGTGAAGCTGCAGCATATTTATCTCTTTATTAGAAAAAACAGACCCTTTTCTTCTTTGAAAAGACATATTTGAAATTCTTAAATATACATAAAATGACATAATCTTAGCCAGTCTGTTCCACCACGTTTGTGTTCACTTGCAGTTCATTTTGAGTAGGAGTCTTTAATGTTTCATGTGTCAGGTTGTTATTTATTTGCTGTTTTTGGCCACCTGCTTGTGTGAGCTGTATTGTTTTTAGTGTGAAATGCCATTTGAGTAATGGATAGGAATTGGTCACCAGTTGCTGTTCCTCATTGCTGTGAAGTCAACTGTCACAAATAAGTGCACTTCCTGTGCTTTCATAAGATAATCACCATTTGTAATGCTGTTGAACGTGACATTTCCAAAATCTTGGATGCATCAGTTGTGACATTTATCCCTATATTTTTTTCAGATTTGCAGTTTTATTTTTATTTATTTTGATTATATTAACTAAAATGAGTACAATATTAAGCGTACAAATCACAATAACCTGACATTTTTTTATTATTAAATATATATTAAAGTAATGTGTTGAAATATGACCATTTACTGTTGTTTTTACAGTATATTTCCGGAGAATGTTTTTGTTATTGGTTACACAAATGTCTGAGTTCTTAATATAAGAAATGACCAACACAACTGAGAAACGGCATGTACAATTAAACTATAAAACAATTAGAAATAAGTTATATTAAAACTATGAGTGCTCAAGATGGCTGTTGAAAATAAAATGTAATGGAAATTGTTTTGAATTGAACTGAAGTACAGTTACAGTTATGAATGAATATAACATCCAGCAGAGTTTGGGATAAACACTGAGATAGAACAAGGACACAAGTATCATTGGCAAAAATTAGGATTTTCACCTCAGTTTCAATATTTGTTTAAATGTTGTAACACAGAATGTGAGGGATTCCTTGGACTATTATTAATGTTAGCTTAGTGTATGCTTTTAAATATGAAATGCAATAGGTTTACAAAATTTAAAAGCTGTTAAACACTGGAAGTTTGGGCCACCTAGTGGCCAAGTCTTATAGGTGCATTTTTCAAGTGTTCAGTTTATTGGATCACAGGTCACATAAGTTTAAGGTGTGTCATTTCACAGCACCTGCAGGATCAGATCCGGCCTCAGACCTTGTATGCACTGTGTGTGTCAATCATGTATTTGTTTTGATCCAGTCAGGGTTCCTGAAAGTCTACCTTTCACATTAACCTATCCGGTCCATGTCGATATAAGTAATAAATCAAGATGCTTATATAATAATTATAATAATATAAAATATTATATATATATATATATATATAATAAAACTGCGGTTAACTATCACCCAAAAATACCATAATATATAGTACATTTTTTAATTGTTTGAAATATTATTGATATATATATATGATTTGATAACTCCAGCTTAAAAATATATTACAGCTCATTACCATGAAGCAGTCTGCAGACTGAGTTTAGAAACAAATGCAGTGATGTAAGCATGTAAACAAGTGAATCGGTGACTTTGTTACTGTTGATGAAGTAAGATAACTTTGGTAACTGCTGAAGAAAAAGATGAAATGATTGCATGGACTGAAGTTGGGTTACGACGAGGTGCCTCTTTTGAGCTAAGCAGACATATGGAATTTTCTCTGTCACTAGCTGAACTGATTGAACTGCTGCTTAAAATAAGTTCAGCTAAATTGTTTATTTTTGGATTTAACAAGTAAATGTGTGTTAAATGTGATTTGTCTATCAAAAGAAGCACAAGTTATATTTTGTTAATTTGTATATTTCTTCATTACACTTCCAGTTCTGTCAAATATATTAATAGAATATTCTTAATTTAATACAATTTAACACATCCAACAATTTTTTTCCAGCAGTAACATGTCAAACAGAATGTTAGTTTTCTCACAGTCCACTTTCAGTAGACCAGAAAGTTATTGATAAAATAAACTTTTTTACAAAACACAGCATTGGACATAAATCCTTAAATGTGGTTTATGTTTCTAGCCTAGACCTGACTATTTCTGCAGTGTTAGCGTCATTCCTAAGCAAGGGCATAGATTTGGATATGGATGGTAGGGACATGTCCCTACCAATATTGTGGTGGGACCATGTGTGTTTAGGGAGACAGGGGGTTCAGGACTGATTTGGTCCCTACCAATGTTGAAACATCGGCCTTATTTATAAGTGCATCGAATAAAATTGGCAATTAGATTTAGCTTGCAGAAATCTATGTTACAGCAGAGAGAACTAAACTATAACTAATCACAAAGTAACCTAACACTAAAAATACAACTAAGAATACACAGGCAATAAGACATGTGGGGACAAACCAAGGAGCAGACTACTACAAACACAGGCACTAACACAGTACCAAACACACAATGACCAACTGAGGAAACAGGGCAAGGACAGGCACATATATACACATGGATAATGAGGGCTAACAAGGCGCAGGTGTGGGCTTTTACAAACAAGACACTGGGGCAGTGAGGAGCAGGTGAGGTCAATTTACAGATACAGAAAGTTCAAACACCAAAGGAAACTAAAACAAGGAAAACTGAACATACTACAAACAGGGAACAAAAACAAGGGAACTTACAACTGTAAGTAAAACACATGATACACCAAGAAAACATGAGAACACAAAATAACATAAGTGTTCAACTTCGGCCAGCCTCAAGCCCACAGCAAAAGGGGAGTCCGGATGTTCCTCAGCCTGTGAAGCATCGCAGTGGCAAGGGACCAGTGAAACAGTAGAAGTAAAGGACATGAAATGGTCAGCGACACCTGCTGGCCAAACAGGTATACCAAATGGGCAGGACAAGAACCGTTTCTGACAATCTTGCTTCAGTTACACTTGCCTTTTGTTAAAGAATTCATGAGTTGCCTATAAAAAACAGTGGCCAAAGGACTGATTTGAATTAAGCAGGTTACCGATAATATCTGATCTGAAGATTTGTTTATACTATGGACATTTCTCCTTAAACCGAAGCTAAACCACGTTCAGAGCAGTTTTAAAATAAACTGCAAAAAAAGTTACCTCTAGTGGTGCTTAGGTGAGGGGGACACAGGAATTGGACTTAGCAACAAAACACAATCTTTTGTACTTTATTTAATTTGGGGCTGTCAATTGATAGAAAAAACTAATCGCACATTTTGTAATGAATTCATCGGGTAACTAAGGGATAATGGGTGCATGCGCCGGCCAGTGGGCCTGTGTCTGCTGTGGACTGTCACTGTATGCACATTTGACATCCGTACCCGTTTATTCTGCATTTTTTCCTTTTTCTCTTTGCTGCCGGCTGATATTTGAAAATGAGGAACCACTATGGCTGATTGTTGAAGTTTATTTCTGTTTTATCAATAACAAAGAAGAACTGAATTTAGATTAGATTGGATTAGATTCAACTTTGTTATTACACATGTATAAATACAGGGCAACAAAATACAGTTTAGCATTTAATCAGAAGTGCAGAGAATAGCAGTGCAATATATGCAGTATGTATAATTAGTACAGTTACAAGAGTATGTACAGAGGTGGGAATAGTTATGCACAGGTTATGTATGAATAAGTTAAGAGAGCAGATAAGGGCAGTGTAAATGATGAGGATAAATTAGCATTTATAATACACAGATAAGTTCAGTAGATATACAGATATTCTATATTGCTATGCAGAAGGACAAATAACCAGATGTACTATGGACGAGTATACAGATGTGCTACGTATATCCAGATGTACAGATGTGTAGTAAACAGATATATAAAGTGTATAGGGTTAATTGTGTGTGTGGATGGGAAGGTTCAGCGGAGGACTGAGTTCAGTAGGGTGACAGCTGTGGGGAAGAAGCTGTTCCTAAACCTGCTCGTTTTTAGTCTGAAGGTTCCTGTAGCACCTTCTAGAGGGGAGGAGCTGGAAGAGATTGTTAGCAGAATGTTAGAGATTGTTAGCGCATTTAATATACGGCTTTTCTTTTCTTTGTGCCTGCTCCCTGTCAGTAGCTCTCTATCAGCTGAGAAAAGCTCACATAGGCTACAAATAAAAAAATACATACAAACTCATAGTCACATGTTCATAAACTCATAATAATAATTTATCTACACAATACAAATTTTACATGCTTCATAACAAAAAAATTCAACTCAACCGCTAGAACATTTCCTGTGACTCTCAGCCCATGCTGTGCGACAAACGGCCTTGTCGCCATGATGATACCCAACAAATTCATATTAACGGTATTAACCACATTAAAATTCAGAGCATTTAGAAGAATTTTTCTTCTGTACCAATCAGGATTTGGTGAAGTTCAAAAATACCAATGAAAACCGTTTCACAGGGGTTACACTTTCTAGCCTGTTTTGATTAATGTTCTATGGTAGAAATTAGGGATTATGGACATTAAAACCTAGAGGCCTATATGCTGTCATATGTTACAAACCCCTGTCTATGGGGTTTGGGGAGTAACAAAATGGGTGTGTGGGTTAAAGGGAAAGGACGGTACACACAAGGGATAACATAAACGGCGTGTATTTACAAGGACTGACATCACCAACAGTGTATGTATAAAGCTTGGGGAGTGACCCAGGCCAAAACCAAACGGAAAAACAAACAAAACAACCGAATGGAATGATCACAAACTAATTTCCTTGTACAAACAAAAGGAAACAAAAATCTCTCACCCTAACTCCCTAACCAAACACACACAAGCAGTTCAAAAGGAAAATGGCAGTCATTCCTTACGACATACATGTTATATACAAAAGTATCCGAGGTGTCAGAACCGAGGGTCAGGCTGAATCGTAGTAAATATACGCAAGCAAAGAGGTCGGTAATCAGGAAATCATGTGCAACGAACTAGTGACAGAACCAAGGGCAAAGCAAGGAGCAAAAAACCAGGAACAAACCAAAATCATACACGAATAAGCAAAATCGGAACAACTGCAAAGCACAAAGGTTGACAGAGAGAGTTGTAGTCTTGCTTCCCAGGTCCTTTTCATATTGGAGGCTGGATGTGACAACATCCAATCAGGAGAGCCGGGGCGGAGCCTCAGGCATAGCTGCTGAAACTCAGGGTGGGTTGAGTGATGAACGGTGAAACTGAAAAGAAACGTCTGCCCCCCAAAACCTTCCGGTACATAACACCGCTATGTCCTCCATTCCAACTCAGTCTTATTCTGTTAGATTTGCCACATGTCCACACAAAGCAAACTGTCATGCCTGGAACACGGGAAAGACAGAGGACATGAATGCTGGAGAAAGGACCGCAGTCCAACACGACATCCTCTGGCAAGCTGTAATACCTGAACACCCTGTCCATGAGCAGTTCCACTAACTTGCTCACTGTCAGAAATTTAGGGAGGGGGATCAGCCGACACATCTTGGAAAATCGATCTACTATGGTGAGTATTACTGTATTTCCCTGGGAGGATGAGAGGTCGGAAATGAAGTCTACGGCAAGGTGTGACCATGGACTGGAAGGGACAGGAGGTGGCTGCAGAAGCCCAGAGGGTGATTGGTTCGAGGGGTATGATGCGCCGTATACCTCAGTTTATTCTGTTCTGCTGGGCCACCACTTAATGGGAGATGTGGACCGACAAATGATTCCCTTTTTGAGCCCATCGGTAATATGGGTGTTCATTGCTTCCTCCTCCAGTCTAGACAATGACTATAAGCTCCCCTTTGGATGGGGGGGCACCTTCCAGCAGGTCAATTGCAGAATCGGTGTGGGAGTAAACCAAGAGTATTAAACTTACTCAATGCATCCCTGTAATGATCCCAGGTACTCCTCTGGGATCAACGTCAGGTCTTCTGGCTTGGTACTTTCCATAGAGGAGACATGACAAGGAAGCGTTAAACACTAGGAGTAGTAAGTAAGGTGGCTGTTGAGTTCAGGAGTGAGCTGCCCTCTGTCCAGAGGACCATGACCCACTCCAGCACTCTTCTGGATAGATGGGAGATGACAAATCAAACCCAAGCGGAATCTTCGCGGAACTTGTCCAGGTGTTTGTTTATATATAGCCCGCATTGCATTGCATCAAAAACCTTGCATTGATTAGAGTTGCTGTGACCGGGGTAGCAACATGATGATGTGATGGAGGAAGGGTAGCTTGGGCAGCTTGTCCTTCCAGGAGTTAGTTGATGAGGCCAGCAAATTGTCTCACCTGGTCCCATGTCTCTTGTAGCTGTTGCTGTGTCTCCACAGGGTCCATGTTGTTATGGTGAAGTATTCTGTCATACCAGGAACTCAAGGAAGACAGAGGACCTGAATGCTAGAGATGGGGCAGTTTATTGAAGAAATCAGACAACCAGAGATGAAACTGAAAAACCAAAGACGTGGTCAGTGTCACGGTGCTGGGGGATTTGAAATCTGGGGAGTCAGTCCTACAGACACACAGAAAATGAGGAGCAGGAGCACAGTGCAGAACAGGCAGGAGAGCAGGGCAGGATCAGTCAGGGTAGGATCAGTCAGGGAAGGATCAGGCAGGGTATAATCAGGCAGGGCAGGATCAGTCAGGGTAGGATCAGTCAGGGCAGGATCAGGCAGGGCAGGATCAGTCAGGGTAGGATCAGTCAGGGCAGGATCAAGCAGGGTAGGATCAGGTAGGGCAGGATCAGTCAGGGCAGGATCAGTCAGGGGAGGATCAGGCAGGATGGTCACGGCGGGCGAAATAGGCAGGACAGGCAAGATAAGCAAGGAAGAACGACAGACAGGTTTAATAAAATACTCAGCTTGGCACACTGAAAGCACAGCAGTTTGCACCAATTGTGCAAATGCATCACAGTTTTATCAGTGAGGCGGTGACGTCATTGGGACTCCCCTGGTCAGGGTGCTGGGTGTGACAGGAACAAACGTTTCTATGATGGAAATTAGGGTTTATGGTCATTTAATTCTTAATGCATATGGTAATAACCAATGGGCCTATGTATGCATCTCTTCATAATAATGCATAATATGTCCCGTTCCAGAATTTTTCACCGGTATTTTCTAATGAACAAAAACTTCTCGTCGTGGTCATTTAGTTGCACGTTACACGTTTATATATCAGGTAGTTTTTCTCATGAGTTTGCCTTTTATTTGAATTTTATTTTAATCATTTTATTTTAATAATTTATTAACAACAAGCATTTGCTCTGCATAGTTCTGACAATAAAGTATGTCATTTTTATCATTTATGAAAATTAAAGAAACAACAAAGGCCTAATTTGTGATTGATTATGCAACAAGTAGCCTAATGACTTATTATCTGAAAATAATCCTCCGCATAATGATCTTATTTCACATTACAGTTTTCCTACCAACCCTTTGGTGTAACATAATCTTAACATTTTATTTAATAATTGAGCCAGTCAACAATTTATTAAATCTTATTTTGGAACTGAGCTAGAGCAAAAACTGGCATACATGGCAATAGCGAAGCCAGGAATGATAGCGTGGGTTGGCCGGCAGAGAAACAAGTGGGCCAGACCCATAAAAATTCACTTGGCAACAAAATCACAATTACAAATTCAGCTACATATTTTTGAATCAGTTTTTAAATGACCCATGGCAATATTTAGAACAAATGGAAAGAAAATTCTATTTGCTTCTTAACAGCACATTTCCTTTGATTGATCTAACCACGCACAGACATACGCACATACCTGTCAGACACAATCGCTTTATCGCACTCTATCTCTCGCTGTGACTGTTTAATAGGAGGAGCAACGATTCATCCAGGGGTTGGCTATATAATCTAAAATTATTATCACTGTAATTATTATTATATCACAGTAGGCCTGTTACTTATTTCCAAGTTTTTGGAGGATTAGTATGTCCTGTCCCTTTATATAAATTAAAAGAATATTTATTTATAGTATATTAAGTACACTTTAACTGCTAATTTACACTTTAATTACAGTTGGGTATGGATGGTTTTATTTCGAAAAGGTACAAGAACTGGCAGAGATGGTGTTTTCTCATATTTGTTTAATAATTGTAGGAGTAACAATGCAAAAGGTTAGGGTTAGGGTTCAGCCGAAAACAGTGCATTTTACTTCTCATTTCAAATAAAATGTAGGGTTGCCAACTTTGGTCAGCTGGCTGGAGTGAGATTTTCAATTCGAGACAAGTCTGCACACACATGTACACTCATTTACATGAATGTAAGAGTTTACCTTAAATAGCCTGTAAGGCTTGTAAACTACCCCAAAGCTTTTGATGTTTTTCATTTTAGGTTTATAATGGAATAACATAGATTTGCCGTAAGTTTCTCGCGTGAGAGTCTGAAGGCGTGAGTGTCCCGCCAGATGCGGGAGAGTTGGCAACCCTGAAAACGCACGTTTTTTTTATTGTTTCACCCGAGTTGATTTGAAGAAAAGATAACTTTACACAGTTGTTAAATAATGTAATCTTTGACGAACCTGAAGTCAGCAATAAACTGCGTCTATTTATCCAACATTTTATAAAATACTGCGTTGGAAAACGTTTCAACTGTAGGATTTCAGAACAGAGCAGCCACTCTGTTAGGAACCTTACTGCTTTTATATATACACTGCTCAAAAAAAATTAAACGAACACTTTGAAAGCACATCAGATCTCAATGGGAAAAAAATCATGCTGATATCTATACTGATATGGACTGAATAATGTGTTAGGAATGAAAGGATGTCACATCGTTTGATGGAAATGAAAATTATCAATCTACAGAAGGCTGAATTCAAAGACAAAAAAACTGAAATCAAACTGAAAAAATAATGTGGCAGGCAAGTCCATTTTGGCAAAATTTCATTACAGCAACTCAAAATCGTACTTAGTAGTTTGTATGGTCCCCAAGTGCTTGTATGCCTGCCTGAGAAGATCAAGGCATGCTCCTAATGAGATGACAGAGGGTGTCCTGGGGATCTCCTCCCAGATCTGGACCAGAAAGAGCATCACTGAGCTCCTGGACAGTCTGAGGTGCAACATGGCAGCGTCAGATGGACCAAAACATAATGTCCCAGAGGTGTTCTATTGGATTTAGGTCAATGGTATCAATTCCTTCATCCTCCAGGAACTGCCTGCATACTCCCATCACATGAGGCCCAATACCTAATGGCAGTCAAGGTGCCGTTGTCTAGCCTGTAGAGGTCTGTGCGTCCCTCCATGGATATGCCTCCCCAGACCATCACTGACCCACCACCAAACCGGTCATGCTGAACAATGTTACAGGCAGCATAACGTTCTCCACGGCTTCTCCAGACCCTTTCACGTCTGTCACATGTGCTCAGGGTGAACCTGCTCTCATCTGTGAAAAGCACAGGGCGCCAGTGGCGGACCTGCCAATTCTGGTATTCTATGGCAAATGCTAATCGAGCTCCATGGTGCAGAGCAGTGAGCACAGGGCCCACTAGAGGACGTCGGGCCCTCAGGCCACCCTCATGAAGTCTGTTTCTGATTGTTTGGTCAGAGACATTCACACCAGTGTTCTGCTGGAGGTCATTTTGTAGGGCTCTGGCAGTGCTCATCCTGTTCCTCCTTGCACAAAGGAGCAGATATTGGTCCTGCTGATGGGTTAAAGACCTTCTACGGCCCTGTCCAGCTCTCCTAGAGTAACTGCCTGTCTCCTGGAATCTCCTCCATGCTCTTGAGACTGTGCTGGGAGAGACAGCAAACCTTCTGGCAATGGCATGTATTGATGCACCATCCTGGAGGAGTTGGACTACCTGTGCAACCTCTGTAGGGTCCTGGTATCACCTCATGATACCAGTAGTGACACTGACCGTAGCCAAATGCAAAGCTAGTGAAAAAAACAGTCAGAAAAGATGAGGAAGGAAAAATGTCAGTGGCCCCCACCTGTTAAACCATTCCTGTTTTGGGGGTCGTCTCATTGTCACCCCTCTAGCGCGCCTGTTAAACCATTCCTGTTTTGGGGGTCGTCTCATTGTCGCCCCTCTAGCGCGCCTGTTAAACCATTCCTGTTTTGGGGGTCGTCTCATTGTCGCCCCTCTAGCGCGCCTGTTAAAC
>JAODLD010000124.1:9226940-9239887 GCA_026781065.1 Mormyrops boulengeri
GAAAGCATCAAATACCCATTCCACCCGGGTACCATCACCTCGACTGTGTTTTACACTGTGGGCTTCACTCTGCCTTTTTTTTTTTTAATTAACCCCCCCCCCCCCCCGCCCCAGCACAGAAATACAGCTTCTCCGGAGTGCCATGTGGCCTTGATATGTGGCTGCTAACAGGGATTCTCCAATCAGCAAGGGCTGCATTGCGTGTGTTAACCATGGGAAAAGTCAAAGCGCTCATTCTCATGAAATGTCACGTGATCCCAGTGCAGATGCCGTCTCGATGCTGTATTATGCGAGTGTAGTATGTAATGAGAGACAGACTGTCAGCATTTGGGCTTTAATTCCTCCCAAGCATGGTTAGCTGAACAGAAAGCTGTGCCTACCATAACAGGTCACAGTGAATATTGTTCACATTGCAACAATTGAGTATGAATCAATACGAGTGTGATGTCTGAACTCAGAGATTCAGTCTTTCTGCTGTAACAATTACAGGAAATTCCTTGTCTACTTATTCTGGGTTATTTATAAAGTATTTACATTCCTGAATATCATTGCAGATTGTTGCTCTATGTACCTCAGGCAAGGTTTTTTCTTGCCGTGAGACCTATGTACTACTCTTGAAAGTAACACGTTTAATTAGTAATTTGTGGTTCTACACTGACTCGGACTGAACCCTTTGATGTCTGCATACCAAAAAGCTATAGTAGCCAACAACAGACTGTTGTATCTAGAGGGACCAGGAAGGAATTAAAATTTCATGGTGGTACTAAGCCAATGGACAGCCCCTAACGGTAAAGGTCAGACAGCTGATATTCTTAAACACAACACAGTGTATATCCATTTAAAACAAACCTCCTGGGACTCTAAGATAACTGATAACAGAATAATCATCCATATTGTATTTTGCTCCTCTAGTTTGGTTAGATATACCCATGCTTACAAATATTACAAAATATTTTAAATGATATCTCCTGTGTTAATGATATCTGAATAGTTCACTCTTTAGTCATTAGAAAATGAAAGATGAAAACAGTTTGTTGTATTTATAGAAAAAAAGAAGAAGAAAAAAAAAAATTTAGATGTTCTTCAGATGTTTACCATCAGTGAAATCACAGCTGTAAAGAAATAGTTTTGCTCCAAAGTGTCATTAGTTGACTTTTGTGTTCAGGGGGAGGGAGTACAAGCTGATGTTGATGGATGCACTTTCCATTGAACTCTTCCATTGTGTTTCTGCACTCCCCTGGGATTTCATTTTTAGCAATAGTCCTGGAACAAAACATCTGTCACATTTAGTTCCACATTAGAATTTTTCACTATGTAAATAGCCATCATATTTTCCTGGAACATAAAGATTTAGCGTCGATTTAGCGTGTTGTTAATATGAATTTCATTCAAGGAATGAGAGGAGCAGATGAGGCTGAGCATACACCACACTTCAGGCCACTTGTAATGGCAGAGTTCTCTGGTGCTGTCTTTACTGTCATGTCATACAGGGGAGAAGAGTTCAGCTAGTTTGCATATGGTGTCAGAAGCAGATCCTGGTTGCTAGCACAACCCTGTCCCCAAATACTGAAATGCAGGGTTTCTTTCAAACTGTTACATTAAATATCAAACAAAAGTTTTGTACTTTGTACTGAAATTATTTGTAACCCTTATCCATACTTTGGGCGTTATTTTACAGGATGCTGCTTCTCAGTTACTAGAATACATTGGGAGTAGTGCAATAATTAAGTGGTACTTTCACTGCAGCTTTTACTGGGAATGAATGAAAGTGTCCGTGTCACAATTATTTTCCTTTGCTGCTGAAAAAGTTGTAGTTTTTTTTTTTGTAAAATACAGTAATAATGTATCAAAGTATTGATAAAGATTACAGGTATCAAGAAAGTATGTTCAAACCATAAATCAATTTCACAGCTTGCTATCACATACTGCCTAAGTGTGTTTGTCAGATTCTCCACCAAGTCAATATAGTATTATAATTTTTACAACTGTAACAGTGCTTCAGATTTTTCTCAGAAAAAAAAAAAATCTATTAACTAACATGTAAGTACTCTTAAAAAATTGTAGTATGGATTTTTTTTATTAAATGCAAAAAACATTTATTTGCACAAAATGTTTTATTTCCTTTTATTAGTTATTAAACATTTTTTCCTGAATGATATAATCCTATAAAACAATTCTAGCTCAAGGTGGATCCGCATGTTACCCCATATCCTGTGAGGTTCTGGATTGACAGTAGCTTCTGAATCTGTGGTTTTGCATGTGTCTTTGTGTTGGAGCATGTGGTGATTTGTTATGTGTGTTGCTGCTAAAGTGGGTTTAATCATCATAAAACTCAGATTTGAAGGCATTGGCCTGTTTCTTACCGGAACATCTTTCCTATTATGACTCACTGTAACACTAACATACTGTGCTTTGCATTCAGCCCATCTGTGTGTTTCCAGTCATGCTCATTTACAAGTTCATATCTGTAATGCTTTTTTGTTTTTTTTCCTTCACCAAAAGCGTCCTGCACAAAAGCGACCTACAGACACTGGAAGGGTAGCTCAGTAGTAGTTCACTGGCAGATTCTATCTGTCTCATATTGTTTTTTTTTCTCTGCTTATTTGATTTACAAGGAGAAATTGGGCCTTCCAAAGATCTTTAGCAAGAGCTTTACAGTGTACCATGGAAAACGGAATACCCACAGTGTTCATTTTGTTTTCCTCCCCACCTACATTTTGGTTTTGATTGAATTTATATCTAAATGAAACTGTCACTGTAGTTGGAATTTTCTTCTTTTCATCACAGACAGAACAGAGATATTTGAAGCTTCTGAAAGATTGTATAAAATACTTAATATACTTGTATATTCGGATTTATTGATTGCAAAGTCCTGCAATAATAAATTGCGGATTAATGATAAACAGGGAACCTAAAACTATATAACGGGAGCAACAACCATTTCTGTTCTATCTTGCTTTTCAGGGTTAGTGGGTTGCTGCATAGTTTCTATTTAATTCTGATTAACATTTTTTTCCCCCCATTAGGTTAGATGGTCGCTGCATTAGCTGAGCTGACCGTGAAGCTGACCTGATAAGCTTATTGGTGGTGTGCAAGCTGCTTTCAGTGTCTGGCTCCCTTTCATGGTGAATCGTTTGCTGGTCTCTTAGCTCTGACCATTTTTTTCTGTTTTCTCATTGCTTTTGCTAGTGGGACTTCCATTTGCAATACTCACACTGCAACACAGTCCGTTCAAAAGGGGATTTTTCTGTAATGATCAATCTATCAGATACCCTCTTAAAGAAGACACCATATCCTATCATTTATTAGGTGGGATAATGATTCCCTTCCCGCTGCTTGTTGTAAGTTGTTTTTGTTTTATATTACAGAAGTCTCTGTGTGTCTGTGTTGCTCTGCTGGGATGTTCACTCTCTTCTTCTCCTACCTTTCCTCATTTGAAAAGCAAATGCATACTAAAATGTCAAGGAATTTTCTTTACACTAGTTCAAATGCTTGAGTTAGAACAACAAGATGATTGGAGGACCTGCTTGGTGTTGTAAAATGTATGCATTTGATTATCATCTGGGGAACCTTGCAAACCTAACCATGTGTGCTTTTCTAGCAAGCATTAATGCGAATAGAAATGAAACAGGTACTGGTGGTTTAGAGGTTTCAGTTACCGAAACGAAATTACTCCATGACTCTTTTGAACCAAAAGAATACATACATGATACAAACAATCCAGACTGTTAAAAATCAGTAAAGTGAAACTATTTGAAAGAGTGGCTTCCATTAAAATAAGCTGCACTAATACCGGAGAAACATTCTAGTGAGTTGATTAGCATTTTTCAAAAATAATGTTTTGTGCACTGCCTGGATCCTTCATAACTCACGTTTTATTAGGAGAAATGGTTATTTAAGTAGTGTAATTCTTTGGATATTTTTGCCAATATCTGCATTACTATATTTCATAAGTATACTTTCTATTCCAAATAAAATAGGGGTTCATTTTGCATGCTTCCTCCACGTATGGTGAAGAAATCGTTGAGGTTTGGGGGGTTAAATGGTATTCACAGTGAGAACAATGAGTAATATGATATCCAGCATCCAACTGGACATTTGCAGCATGAGTACATCTGCTAAGTATTTACCAAGGAACGCACAGCCAATTCGAAAATGAAAATAATCCAGTAATTCTCAGAATTTGCTTCTGTCTTCACTATTAATTTCTTCATTGATTTGAAATGAAAGAACCATCAAAAAATTTTGTGTGATTTGCGTTTTAATGCCAGTATAGGAATTATTTGATTACTGTGAAATTCTTCTTTTAAAGCTCTGGATTTTACAGGGTTGGTCATTAGCACTTTCTTTTCGAGAGCCACAAGGAACTGAGAATTGATGTTTGACAGCCTTATTGACACGCTTTATTTTCCCGTTATTCAGCCTGAAATTCAAAAGAAAGTACAGAAGACAACTTACTTGTGGCACAGATTCAAATTTTTGTGACCATACTCCATATTGCAAGTCGTATTAAGCTATGGGTTAGATTATCCTGAGGAAAAATTGAAATATGCATGATAAACATTTGGTCTGTTTCCGTATGTTTGATCATTTTCCGTTCTAAATTAGTTCATGAAACCAGTGATAGCTGCATTGCAAAGTACCACTTAAAAAAGTGATTATTGTTACTGAAAATACAATACAGATTATTCCAACTAGGTAACACTTTATTATCTTGAGTCAATAAAATTCTCATCTCATTCATTTGCATAAAGTAAACGCACAGTTCCCATTGTGCATGTGCAGTGTGTAAAGTGTAAAAATCTGTTTTGTAACAGGGGAACTAATAATGCGTGCCTTAACTTGCATGTGTGCTCTCTCTCGTTTCCACAGATGATCATTGGAGAGTGCCTGTCTGTGTATTTTAAGCGCATCAAATCAAAGTCATCTTTCAACAATAACTATGTGGCATGTATATATAAGGCGGTGGGTCCCTTCTTATTTGGTGCTGCGATGAGTCACTCGCTGACCGACATCGCAAAGTACTCCATAGGTCGCCTGAGGCCACATTTCTTAGATGTGTGCAAACCTGTGTGGAGTCAGATTGACTGTAATTCTGGGAACTACATAGAGAACTTCACCTGCACGGGAGACATGGAAAAGGTTAACGAGGGCAGGTGAGTGTTGATGTCTTACGGATTTCTATTTGATAAGGGAACATATTCAAATGACCACTTGAGATAGATTTCTGTTTCAGTTGCTGGAGTTAAAGGGTGTATTTGATTACATAGTACTTTTTAAATTATGACACAAAGTTCACAAAAAGCGATCCTGGAAATTTGATTGGATAACGCTATATAAATCGTCAAGACTCAAGGACATTTTTATGCATATCTTAATACTCTGTGTTGACAATTTAATAATTGGGCACGCTCTGTTTCTCTGTCTCATAAATGGTAGTTTTTAAAGCAGCTGCCACTGTTCTCTGTTGCTGTGACTCACACAGTGCTTGGAGGCATCACCGTCTACTTTCACCCATGTTCCACCTACACCTTTTATTAATAGGTCAGCCACAGGAAGTGAATGCAGTACTTAGATTTATCCAGATGTCCATCGTATTTGTCTTACAGTTAAAATAATGTATTTTTGATTTGTAATATGTATGAAAAATGGTTTTTTTCCTCAGTAGTTGAACTCACAAATTATATAATTTTGGAAATTAAACTGACCTTTATTTAATGAGAGAATCAGAAACACCTGCATCATAGTCCAAAAATCCACTGTCCATTTTCAATGAAAGTTATTTTCATTAAGGGCCTTCAGTCTGATTTAAATTATACAGACGCTCCTCTACTTACGAATGAGTTACGTTCTGAATGTCCGTTCGTAACTTGAAATGTTCGTAAGTCGTTATCCAACATCATTGTATACGCAAGTACTAAGAACTAGGATGCTGGAAGTACGCACGCTACGCTGCTGTGCAGCGGGAGTAGCAGGCAGAAGTTGTACTAGGCGGAATTGGGGCACAGAAAAAAAAATTGTTGTGGACAGGAAACGGGAGCCCAAGGAACACAATTTGGACTTGCAGTCCTCTTCGTTCGTATGTCTGAAAGTTCGTAAGTTGAACATTCGTAAGTAGAGGAGCGTCAGTACAAATAAGTTAGATTTAACAGTTAAATGGTAAAAGTACTATTCTGGAAAATCATAGGATCATATTCTGGCAGTACAAGCATTTTCCAGTGGAGCCAGTAAGAGTTGTGGTGGTATGTTTTTGTAGTTAGCAGAGCCTTCCATGGTGGGTCATTGTTGCCATGGTGTTTATTGCCAAGATGCAGCACCTTTCAGTTTGATGATGTTAAATCGATAAACCGGGTTATGCCCCAAAACAGAAGTGATGTATGTGCTTTACTCCTGAAAACATTGCCAATTATATCAATTTTACTTAGATGGTTTCGTACAGCATGTAATTTGTCTGTTGTGATTTTTTTTTTAATACTAAAGAATTCAGACAAAACTAGAGTCCATGTTATGGCTAGATGCATCGGCTGTATTTTATGCCTTTAGCATTTTTATCAGGGCTGCCTGGGTGGATTTCAGGGTTACTGGCATAATTGTATAAACAGGAAGGCACTAGGTCCCCGTTGAATAATTTGCCATATTTTCTTTTTATGCTTCCACATCCTCTGGTGAATTACAGCCTTTAAAGGTTTTGACATTTGGCACATTCATGCCACCAGGAAGTAGGTGTTTTCCAGTTTTTCTGGGGAACAATGGCAGGATTTATAAAACATTAGCAACATCTTACCTGCTTTGTGATGTTTTACATTCAACCAATCACAATGCTCATGTGTCGTTTCTCTTTTTCAGACTCTCCTTTTACTCGGGTCATTCCTCCTTTTCCATGTACTGCATGTTGTTCCTAGCAGTAAGTATTTTTCTTTGTTTTTTTTTTTAAGCAAGTCATATTATAATATATAAATTATCCGCCATATTATTCTTAAAACATTCTATGCAATATTGTAAGACTGTGTGATTGTGGCCTTATATTTCAGTCCTATAGGTAAATTACACACTTCGAATTCTATACCTGTTAATCCAGATAGACCCAGTGAGGATTGTATTAGATATAAGGCAGGACTGTTTTGAGCTCTCATATGAATATTTATTATAAATTTAATGCAGCTGTTGTAATTGCCTGAGCATATTTGGCAGGTGGCTGACACCTTGCAGTATTAGCTAAACAGCAGCACAAATGCCTGTTTGCAGGTAATGGCTGGTGCCATGACCAAAGTCCACGTGATGTCATGACACACGATATATCCATGACTGGAATATAACGTGACAGAACATTACTGGATTGTATGAAATGTTGAGCAGTAGGAAGATTCCCGTTTATGTAATGTTCCTTACAGGCTCATAAATACTTAGTGGTGGCAGACCTATAGTTAGCCATTGTAATATTGAAGCGAAGGTTTGTAGAACTGTACCTTTTCTAACATAGCTGTAACAATTATATTTTGCTTCTTAAGTAATTTAAGACTTGATAGTAGGGGATCAGATCATAGGAATGTGGTGAAAGCAAGCAAGTAGTACTATCCCTGAACATCAGTGGCTGGAGTTGATCAGGCCTGTACTATGGGGTCTGAAAGTGGAGGCCCAGACGACAGTAGGCAAGGAATGTAATTACCTGGTCAGTCTTCACATGTGACAGAGCTAGAATTCTGAAATGGACCCTGGTGGAGGCCGCTGAGGGAAGGTGCAGGCAGGGAGAAGGCAGTGAGAGAGAGACGATGACGCGACATGGCCCTTGACTGTTAGTGAGTTCTGCCTTGTCTCCATGGCGCCTGCCTACATTGCAAGAACTCTCATTAATCATTGAAACTAAGCTAAGATTTCATCTGCTTTGGTCAGGCTGCACAATGCCCACAGTAATATACTTTATAGCTGATATTAGTTATCAGTGCTGTATAAATACAGCATACCAAGTTAAGGCCACAGATACTCTTGGCAAAAACATGTATAGGTGACTTACACTACCAAATACTGAGGTATTTTCTTTTTCTAGAATTAACAGCCCATGAAAGCATAGGATATTAAATTTAGATAGATAGCTCCTGTTATAGGCTGTGAGAGACCAAACGGATTTGTTAGAATGGACTGGGCTGAGCTTTGTTATAACACTGAGAAATGGCTGTCCCTGTGACTCCTTTACAGTAGCTGTGCCCGTGTACCGGCCCAGAGAAACGATTTATCAGAACCACATTAGCTTGGCTGCTATCATACTTCAGTCAGAATATGTCCAGTCCTCATCTCAGTGCTTGAATACGGACTGCATCGTTCTTGTCATGTATCAGGAAAATAGCCATGGGTCTTTTCCTGCAGCTTATATGCTCATACCTCTGGCTGCACTGCAACAGCTCGTAATGAAACAATATGAAGAGACAAGAGCCACATTCTGTACAAGCAGCTGAAGGGGAAAGCCATTTCCAGATTCACCAAGCAAGGCAGAGCAAAAAAAATGTTACATTGTACATGCTGCCAAAAAACAACTTCATGCTTACTTTACTTTTAATATTGTGGTGACACAGTTGCTGTTGTATTTGGACCCCGTGACACAAATTTAGACCCATTCCAAAGAAATGTCACAAATTAAATTAGAAAGAGGCTCCTCTTGCTGCACTAAGAATAAAAATATGAAAATGATTTAGCGGTACAACTTGCTATACATAATACTTGCAATCCAAGCACACAGCATTTACAGAAACTGTCCTGCTTCACTGTGGTACTAACTGTGTTTGACCATTAACGGTCAGTTCCTTTAACCCATTTCAAAATCTCCTTGACAGCTTTATGTTCAAGCGAGGCTTCAGACAGAGTGGGCGAGACTCCTCCGGCCCACAATCCAGTTCTTCCTGATCGCAGCCGCGGTGTACGTGGGTCTGTCGCGGGTGTCCGACTACAAGCACCACTGGAGCGACGTCCTGACTGGACTCTTACAGGGAGCCTTAATGGCCATACTGGTTGTAAGTGAAAATAGTAGTTTTCTAAAGCACACTAAAGCAATGGTGGTTCTCCTTGCTTTCGAGTAGAGCTCTACAGTGGCATTCCTGCTCACCCTCCTCTCCCGGACAGGTGGTATTCGTGTCTGATTTCTTTAAGAAGTCAGTGGAGCCAGAGAGAGAGGAGGAAATCCCACACTCCAGTCTACAGGAGAGCCCCACACATGGAAACCACTATGGCAGCCCCAGCTAAGGAGATGCCTGTTGCGTTGGACAGCTTGTGAATGTAATGCAGCTTCTCGCTCTCAATCAATGCGTCTGCAATTCTAGAGAGACAACTCATTATGGACACCTGATACTGCGAACTGCCTTGGCCAGACTGCTGCCTCTATTTACCAAAGCGTCCTGTGTATTCCCTCAAATACCATTAATATGTGCTATAAAAAACCACTACAGATTTTTTTTTTTATTAAAATTTTAAGTAAAAATGTACATTTTTGGGGGGGGGAGGGGCATTAACAAATAAAAGTATTCAAACATAACATGTCCTCCAGCGTCAAATAGACATTCTGATGAAGTATGGGTTGTGATTAATCTCTGTGCACATGTTCACAACGTTACAAAATTATAGATACAGACTTGCAGCAAAGACAATGTCCCTCTTGATTTTCGTAATGCCTGGGGGAGAGAAGATGTACAACCTGTTAGGACAATTCATTAATATGATTTCTGCTGTTGAATTTTAACATCGATATTTAATTAAATATGAACTTAAGAATAAGCATTGAATCTTAACTTAGCTGATTGTATTGCCGTTGCAAGCCAGAAGCAGGAAATACTAATAGTGATAAATCAGTCAGACCAGAAGTGGCTGCTGGTCAGTATTATCATGGACGTGTCACAGGCGTAGCAAGTATGCTGGTGTGACTAAGAAAAGTAGCTTACCTTGCAGCTGGATGTCCTAAACTGAAACCTCCCCGGCCCTTATCCCTCTTGGGGGGAGGGGGGAGGGTAATGCAGGTGAGGGGTGGGGTGAAGCGGAGTACAGCTCACCTTCTGCAAACTTGTTCTCCAGCTCGGTGTTCCCGATGGCCTTGGCGGCCTGACACATCTGCCTCAGCAGCTCCTCTAAACGCCGCATGCAGCGGATAATGCTCCCTGCAGACCGGCAAGCGGGAGACGATGAGTCACCATGGCCCCGATACACACATCTCAGCCAATTACATTTAAAAGGACTCGCGCTGCTTTTTACAAGCACCATTTGTAATGTTTCTATGGACGCAGGCTTCTTTATTTGATCTATTATAGTCAGCGAGCACATCAAATAAAAACCATGAAACGTAAACAAGCACATGTTCCAGCTTCAGGGAAAAGCAGCGACAGTGGAGGTGCCAGCGACAAAAACAAAAGCTTGAAAATGGTTTGACGTCAAGAACAACTGGAGGCCCAAGCAGTCATCCTTAGCCTGAAAGAGAGACTCCGCTTAGAACGCCTCCTCGGAAAGATGCTAACGGCTGCCACTCCCTCCATCTCATTATTGAAATATTCCCCGACTGCTTCCCATTTTCTGAATACCGTCCCATTCTTCCCCTTTTATCCAGCCCCCACACAATGTCCCTTCTGGATTTTCAGGAATGGGAGTTCTGGGGTATAGAAAATGTCACAGGAAGCCTGTTTAGAGAATGACGAAAGACTAATTTCTGCCTTCTACAGAACACTGTATTGTTGCCATTAAATGACTGTGGCCACTGTGATTAAGGGAGATGCACCAAATGTGTGAACAGTATTTTCTGCTAAAATGTCACTTCTTGGCCAAAAAAGGTGTGGTATCCCAAAAAAAGACTCGTTCCAGAAGTTTTAACTGGAATGTTAACCACTAACAACCTCAAAATGAAACTCGTACCGGCCTTGAAGTCAATTACTCTAACACTCTACCCCAGTCATTTAAATCTTGTGCCAAGAATTCAGAGGGTTTTCCTGTGCACTCATCTCAAAATCAACATCCTGAGAGTGAGAGGGTCACCAAGCTAACATCTCATTTTCAGGATTCAAATCAATATGCGTTTAAAAGCTTCATTGTTTGAAGTTACAGAATATTATGTCAGACAGATTAATTTTGTAATTTTTTTGTTTGTGTCACTAGCTGCCTTTAACTTCTGGCTACAACTAAACTTGCCGAAACCTTTTGAATTGTTTTTTTATAATCTGTAAAACCCATCAAAGTGTCATGATAGGTTTAAATCTACATGCCAGCAATACCAATCACGATGCTGTCTTGACAACCACTGAAAAACAAGTGTGTCCACAAGCCTGAATCTAGATCTGTCTTACTCATGAGACCCAAGGGATTGAGTCAGTTTAGCCTGGCGACATACCTTTTTTGGGACAGTGGCTCAGTGCTGTGTAACCTAACCACCCCATTGTTCATCTCCTAAGTCAGGGGATTTAAATGAATCACCCTGGGGGGGGGGGGGCAGAGTTCTTAATACTTGTATGGGATGAATTGAACCCTATTTTTATTTGAAGCTGTAGGTAAACCGGGTTCTGCAAATTCTCTTTACGCCTTCCCCAACTCTCTGTAAGTGAGAGCAAGGTTGGCTGTGAAGGGCAGCCACCCGTTGGGGCGCCCAGGGAGCTGAGGGTTAAGGGCCTTGTTCACGAACCCACAGACATGCTGAGGCCGGGCCTGAACTGGTGACCTTCTGATCACAGGCACACAGGCTTAGCCCACTGAGTCATACCTTACCAAGTCACACCTGGTATACAGCACTATTTTTAAAATGGAAGTATTTATAGGTTTTCTAGATAGAGTAAGTGTTATAAAAATAATTAATACACAGATTGAAGGCCAAATAAACTGGTCATGGTTTAAGAAAGTAGGGGAGACCCCAACACCTACCTTCAAACACGTCAGTCATTTTGCAAATCTGTGAAAATGTGGAGCCATTGGCCCAGGTGTATACTACATCCATCAGGTGAGGACGGAAGGAGTTCAGGTAGCTTTCCTCATCCACCTCCAGCTTGGCTTCAGCAGACACTTTGGCAATTCGCTTGGCGCATTCCTGAAATCAAGTGGCAGAGGCACTATAAGGGGGCAGGAAATTTCTTTGCGGACCTTTGGCGTTTAGCATATAAAAAGCACAAAAGCCTGGGCTCATTCAGAACACATGGACATACAAAAAAAACGCCATCATGCAAGAGATGTACAAATACCTACCTGCATCTGTCGCAGGGGCCCAGCTAACTGCTCGGTCAATTTTGGCATTTCGCTAGCCTGAAAGAGAAAAAGTTACGTCAAGACAGCGCTGTATGAGGTACAGGACCACAGAATTAAAATACAAAAGGCTGAGAAATTCTAACATGGATGATCTTGAGTCACTGACAAAAGTACTTTCAAAACAGCTGCTTTTGTGGAACATTTCAACAAGCAAACACAAATAAAAAACTAAAACGACATTAACTTGATGTACATAGGCTCTTATATTAATGCATAAAAATTTCCCAAGAAGACTTAACACTTTATACTGGTATTCAAAAAAACCTGAGCAAAAGTGCTTCTCGGCACAAGGGATAAGAAATGACTGGATGGTGATATTTGTGTGAGAAGCGACTCGGAACATTTTGGCCAGGATACTAGAATCACCACAGTAGAAGAAAAGTCTGCAGCTGCAGTTACATCATGCAGCAAAATCAGAGAAGCGATGGGGGGCGAGAAGTGAAGGAAACTCCAGCGAGTCTGTCCCACTGTTCAGCATCAGGTCTTAGAAAGACCATGCTGCTGTCAATATACGAGCCACTCAGAGCTAATCTAGAGCAATTTCATAATACATGAAATAACTCCAACATCCATTTTGGCAGAGGTGAATCGTCAAAGAGGGTATGAATTCTAACCTGTCGTATGAGGAGAGGTTAGCTGAGCTGAATCTGTTTAGCCTCGAGCAAAGGAGACTAAGGGGGGACATGATCCAG
>JAODLD010000124.1:9239987-9254299 GCA_026781065.1 Mormyrops boulengeri
ATTTTAACATCTCTGAGCTATTAGTTAAGTTCTCCCCAAATGAGCTTGATGGGCCGAATGGCCTCCTCTCGTTTGTATATTTCTTATATTCCTTCTTAATTAAGGGCCTTCCCAGAGACGCTGGCCATTCCAGGAGGAGCCCCAGCACCTTGGATCTTCCCAACCTCAGGGACACTCGCCTAGGACACCCTGTGCCTAATCTGAACACAAAAGCTAGGGGGAGATCCACGTGTTTGAATACAGTACAGGCCAAATTCTACACTGGCCAACTATAAATCAAATCATGACTGTCATCAAATCACATTTCAAAATGTCACCAGGGCAATTTGAAATGTGTGCACAGTCGAGACATGACCTCCCAAAGTAAATATTCGAGAAACTTTCCTAACCTGTATGTCCCAAATGGCAAATGCTTTTTCCAAGCATACCGAGCTACCTTTACGTCAGGCGGGTGTCGAGGCTTCTGCCCTGAGACGCCCGTTTGCCCTCGCTTTGGATAGAGCTTGGCCAGCACTCTGTTTATGATCGAATTGTGCTGCCAAGACTACAGTCAAGTGGAAGCAGGTGCACCTTCAACACAAGAGGTGCTGATGGATGAGGCAGCTGCAGTAACATTCATTAAGGATGCAGCGAGTGTCTGAGGTCATAAAGAAATTCATTACCCACAGTGCAATGGCAAAAGACACTGACAGAAAAAGGTGAACAGGCACAAAACGCTAGTCTTAAACCATCAATTGACATGAGGGTCAAAACCTCATCTTTAAACTGCTCCAAACTACAAAACAGAACCATCAGCCATTCAGATAAGATGAACTGATCATCCTATAGCTACAAACTGTCAAATGCCTCCCGTGAACCACATCTGACTATAGCATAGCACAATATTTCCCAATCTGGTCCTCAGGGACCCACAGACTGTCCATGTTTTTGCCAGCTGCCAGTAGGGGAAAAATGGACTGTCTGGCAGGGAGCCCAGAGGGAGCAAAAACGTGGAACAGCTGTGGGTTCCCAAGGAGCAGACTGGGAAACTCTGGTATAACAGCAGTATAAGCAGCCCTCCCCAACACCCCATCAGCTGCACAAACACTCAGCAGGCTGCACGCTGCTCCAGCTCAAAGGGTATCCATCACTAGATCCGAGCCCCACCTGCCCAAGATATGCTCCCAAGGTGCCTGGCGGCCTATAGTTCATTTAGGATGGGGGAGCTGCCCTGTCTGCCCCACCCATGGTAAGAATCCGGAATGGTAATAATACACATAGGCCTCAGGATACAAAGGTCAGTCTCAACCACAAAAACATTTTTTAAATGAAACTATTTCAGTCATTAAAAAAAATAATGTACCAACATAATTGCAAGACTACCTCAATGTTTTACAAACTACTAGACAGAACACATGGTCAAAACTAAGAGGATTAGGATCAAGAGCAATGTTGCCGAATACTTGAGAATTACACCAGAAACACGTTAAAATGCTGCAGATAGAGTGGATAGGCATGCTATGACAGATCCCTGTGAAGATTAAGAGGTTTAAATTGTATTCAAAAATACGCCCAAAGCATTTCAGGTTCCACCCTTGCCCAGGGGACCCCATCCGGATGGCAGCTGAAAAGGATGGCAGAGACAATTCTGCTCCGAACTGTTTGCCCTGTCTGTTAGGGCGGCAAATACTACAAAAGCAAATTTAATGTCCGGGTTATTACGAACCATAAGAGTAAGACCGGTAAGTGTGTAATAAATACTTTTGTTGTTGTGTACCAGGCTCTCTTAGTTGTAAGTGAGAATGATAAGTGTGTGCAGAGAGGGAAGAGTGAGCTTTACATTTTCCTGGAACACAAAGCAGCTGAGCAGTGCAGTGGCTTGCTCCGAGGTCAGGTCATTGAAAAGGCCATTGAACACCATCTCTGTCAGCAGCAGTTCATCTGCACTGAAAAGACAAACATGGGCGGGGATAGCATTTCAGGCAACAGTAACGAGTGTGACGATTCCTGGGACAACGTGTGCACAAGTTAGCTAAGAGTTATTCTTCACAGAGACAACACTGGGAATGTCATCCTTTTGTATAAACATTAATGGCAGCATTGGCAAATGACGCTATGCAAGGTATTTTACTACACACTCGTGTATTGAGCAAATATTGTATTCAAACGATTCTCCAAAACAAAAAGGAACCATGTAGGTGAGAGGACATGATTTTACTGAACATCTCCCCTAACATTCAGACACAGAGCATATTTCTCCCTCAGAATTTTTTCCCCAGATATCACACACTGCACATTCATTATAAAAATTAATTCTTTAGTTCACAATAATCTACTGAAGGTTTCACCGTGAGGCAATTGCTAGAAAACAAAAACAATCCCAGTTCAATTATCAGTTTGTAGGTATTACAGACTACAAATAGAGCAGCACCAGCCGCCCTCGAGTCAATAAGCTCAGTAAACCACCGCAAGATATAAACAAGTTGTGCAACTCCAGTAAAACGAAAAACCACAGGACTTCAAGTAAAAGGCTGTAGCTCTAATGTGGAACCACACATAACAAAAGTAGGAAAACTGCTTTCTGTAATGTAGAGATTATATTAACTATATTTATATATTTTTTATATTTATATATATTTTATATATATATATATATTTATTTATTTATTTTAATAACTGAAATAATAATACTTTAAGCTGAAAGTCATATGTAGCAGTATTTCATACTGAATAGATGAACTATGATTTAGCAACAACATTTTGATTTTATCACTAAATTCCTTGACTAATGACCGGGAGACCATCTAATGTACAGAATATCAGATGAAACCATTAAGGATGAGCAAGGTAAGGCCCTCTAGGACCACACCAAGATAATCATATTACACATTGCACTCTGAGAGCATCCAGATCTGCTAGGAAATGATGCTTCCGTTGCCTGACAAACAGGAAATATTATCAAAAGATGCTTTGTTTTCTTCAAGGAATTCTAAGTAAAGGAAGACGATTCCATTTGCTGGATGACTTGTTATACACTGGCGACAGTCACGATTGCACAAGAGGAGCCCATTGTACACTGAAGTGCCTCGGCTGGAAGGAGGTATCCCCAGCTGCCAGTCGGTGAGTGACGGCGAGTCACAGCGGGGGAACATGCCTCCTACCTGCTGATTTCGCAAGCCACGCGGCCTTTCATTTCGATGACATCAGAGGAAGTGGAGAAGCCCAGGCGCCTCAGCACGCGCTTCCTGCACTTTAGCTCGTCCATCTGCAGCACGGTGCGCGCCCGCTTCAGGTCCCGCTTGGCAGCCTTGATGTCGCCCGCGATCTGGGGAGGGTGGAGCCATTTACGCACGAGATAGACAGCCTGGCTTTAAGAAAACCAGGACTGCATGGAAGTCATGAAAATATCCAGATTTAGTCACAGCCCATTGAAATTAAATGTCCTGCATCAAGCCGGCAGATGGTTCCTAACATACTGGTTATTCTTGACATGATTTATTTTGGTTGGGTCCATGATGCAATCTATGGATTGCTCAAGCAGGCTGTAATACTCCATGTTAAAAACAAAATCAAAAACCACAGGATACACTATCCAGATGAAGATGTAAGCCTTCTTATGAGTTAACAGGAAACTGTAAACATTTTATGAAAAATATAACACAATGACTGGGCCAAATCTCAGCAGAATTTATCCTTTTCCATCCTGCGGCTGAATGTTTTTGACTAAAATCTGTCTATCTTTTGTGGTTCTCTAACTGAGAATTGGATGCAAGAGAGAATCCTCCGTGAACACAGTACATGCCAGTGTTTTTCACTTGTTACAGAATACAATGAAATGCTCAAAAAAATCATTGCAGACAGATGCCAGAAAACTTCATGTATTTGGCCAATATGTGACCTGTGAAGCAGTATTATTCTAACTCAGCTAGCTAACAAACATGTTGTTAGACAAATAATTTAACCACCTAGAAACACAGTAAAACATAAGACTGCTGGGCATCTGCGCTACTTTGTTTCTAGCTTTTTCTTACATCTGGAAAGAACTTAAAGATTAGCAAAAAGCGGATGAGACCAGAATTTAGCATTTCTGTCTGACTAAACATACACACGATTTGAGTGTGTTTGACAACGGATGATAATGGTTACTTTTCCACTACTGAATAGTACACGTGAGAAATCAGAAATTCTTTCCGCGTGATTTATACTGACAAAAACCAGCTGCCAGACATTAGGAATTCTCTTGGCATCAAAATGAATGTAAAGTGGAAATGTGTTACTGATTAAAATTCAGCCTTATAAACAGGTAACGCTCAAGAGAAAACATGGTTAATGCTTCCAATGGATTTATAGCACTTATAGAGCCGCACAGGTGAAAATTCCTTGTCAGAAACAGCACAGTCTAGGATCCAGGGCAGAGAGATCATACTGAAGGTTTCACCTAAAAACATCTGGCTAAAGAGAAAAATAACACACTCATAAACAGCGTTTGCCATTGTTGTACCTTAGAATGCCCTTTTTAAAAATATACATATATTTCTTCAGATTTCACTGAAACTGCTTTTAATCAATACCTTGTAATTTAAAAGAGGGGAAAAAATTCTCCCTGAACTTCATAAACACCAAGAAGTACCAGAACTCCCAACAAAATCACAGTGTGCAGGAACCAGTATACCTCCAGGCTAGAAAACAGAAGTCTTAAATGCGGTAACCTTCTCAGAATGTCTGCATAAAGGAGCTCATCCTTTATAGGCTACAGAGCTAATGACGGAAGACTAACCTGTGCCTTCTTCTCACAGAGTTTATAGACAGCCTCCAGGTTGGGGTCATTGTGCAAGGAATGAGAGTACATCCTGAGCTCAAAGGCCTCCACCTTCTGTATGATTTTCTTGAGTCCCTGGTCTTTGATGCCCATGTCGTCGATAGGATCCAGGAGGGGAATGCCATCTGGGAAGCGCTTCTGGACCTCCTGAGTGCAGTGATCGATCGATCGAATGAATGAACGTATGTATGTTGGCAGCTCTTTAAAAAGGATCATTAACACCAGACATGAAAGCGATCCACAGAAATCTCCTCAGTGAGAAAGGAATGGGGATCCGACAGCTGGCTTACGAATAAAAACATTACCTACCAGAGGCATTGTTAGCATGTTAAGCCATACCGGGCTTCGCCCAGAGACCTCATCAGTCAAGCGTTCTCAAACTGAGTGCATAATTGATAAAAAAAAAATAAACTGAGCTAAACAAATCTAGACAAATCATTTGGAGCTTGTGCCCCGAATGCCCCGGGCTTGTAACATGCTGGCATCTACAAAACCTTGATGAACCACTTAATTTTAATGGATCCATCTTTTACCCTCCATATGGTAGATGTTTGGTTGAGCAAACAGCCCATAAACACAGCCATAGTTAGATCATGCTGAATGAGTATCCCCGGTAATGTACTGGCTGTCTCACCTGGATTGACTTCAGCATACTTTGCCTGTTGTCAAACGGCCGGAGGTCTTTGGGGATGTAGAGACGGACAGAGCTGATGGCGGTGAGCAAGTGCAGCATGACTGGAACGACCTGAGCCAGAAAAGGGGCAGCAATTCCCATGTTTGCTTAATTGCCTGAAGAACTCATTTTAAACCACCGCTTCAAGTACATCTCATGGGTGGTTATCAATTCAGATGTTTAAGATGAGAAA
This sequence comes from Mormyrops boulengeri, assembly GCA_026781065.1. Lineage (NCBI taxonomy): Eukaryota > Metazoa > Chordata > Actinopteri > Osteoglossiformes > Mormyridae > Mormyrops > Mormyrops boulengeri. The sequence continues at coordinate 9,245,652 of JAODLD010000124.1, forward strand.
ATGCCATGTGCTCCTGCTTTGGTGGTTAAAGGGTGAAACTTCTCAATTTTTTTGACGTGTTCATTTAAAAAATAAAAAAAAGAGGTATAGCACTTAAATACAGAGGCCTTCGAAAGCAAAGGTCATGAAGAGGTTACCGGTGACAGGATGGTATAATAATTCATTAAAGATGGACCCAACTGAGCACAAATGTGTAACCAGCACTCATGTAACTCCAGGCGTGTATTCATACGAGCAGATCTGTGGGGAGCGACAGGGAAGTCCTGTCCCGGCACATTTCATTACCGTTAACATTATGTTTTACCCTGTAATATCAATCAATACAGTTCACAGCTATCAGCTGCTTAGAACTGAGTACCGCAGATGCAAAACTGCACAGTTTAGGGGGGAAAAAAAAAAGCTTATTTTACTGATCACTCCAAATCTTGTCCATCGCCAAGGCAGGACCTGGACCACACATTCCTACAATATATTAAATGTTTATCTTTTCAAGACTGACAAGAACAGAGCTTTATAGTGATAATGTGACAGCTTCCACAACAAAGCATCAAGCTTCAACAACGGTGAGACAAACCAGAATTCTCCATGGTGTAAATGTGGCAAAAGCAGCACAAACAGAAGCCTAGCATTACTCAAAGGCCAGTGCAGGCCAAGGGAAACACCCTCCACCTCCGCCCTAGTGCTGAAGGCTGTCAGGATGGGTGTACAAGACCCGACAAGGGACTGGTACTTCCTCCTAACCTCAACTTTTGTTTTGGGAATAAAGTGATAAAATGCCCCACTGCAACTTGCCACAATTAAACATTACAGTGCTTATAATTAAGGAATCCTGCCTAGTATAATATTGCACTGAGGTGCCCAGCCAATACGCAAACCGTTAGGTTCCTCGGGCACAAAGTCACTGTTTACTCTGGGCTCCTTTGTTACTTTTGTCACGTGGAGCGGGCGAGTTGAGCACAGCCTGCAGACCTGCATCTCGCCCTTGTCCCCAGACTTGCAGGGCCTGGCTGCCTCTGTAGCGGCGTTCTTCACACTCTCCTTGCTGCAGTGAATCAGCACCTCCACCACGTACAGAGGGTCCAGCTCGCCAGTGTTCGCCTGCGGCACAGGGAGCATCGTCAGAACAGAGCCCAGGACTTCGGCTCGTGTGAACGCAAAGCATGTGGTGCCAATTGAGATGTTAAAACTCTGCTTTGTGCAAGGGGTAAAAAAAAAAAACCTTTTATGAAGCAACAGCACCACATGGATATTTCACTCAATTTCAAAATATAAATATTGTTTTCATTATGACTTCACCCCCCCCCCCCCAATGATCCTGCTGTTACTTCACAGATGTAAAATGTCACAATTTTAAAAACAGTTGCATTGGCTTCTAACGGCCTTTTTATAATTACCTTCACGTTTGATTTCTTGGAGAAATTAACCACGGCGCCCCATCCAAAGTCATCTTCATCATTTTTTACCTTTCGAAACAAAAGTCCGACAGAAGTCACGAAAAACGCACCAGAAGGCCCACAGCAAAGCTAGCATGTTCACAGGGATGAACTGCACTATAATTTATATTTTAACATTACAGGGAGAAAGCAGGGAGGGGAAATCAGTACATACAGCTTACTTCTGAACCCATATCACCACAATGCTACAAGGAAAGACGCCTAGGCTGCCTGAGACGCGCATCACAGAGAAGTTTGTTGGCTTCACCTTCACCAGTCGTCCTGGCTGCAGAAAAGGCAAGCAGTACTTGGGCTTGTGGATGTAATCCTCGATCTCCTTCCCCAGCTTGGCAAGCTGTTGTCGGATTTTATAGTACGTCACCACGCTCTCCTCATTGGGGATTTCTATGGCATTATACTGCTCCTCCAGTTTCTTCATTTCTATGTTAAAAAAGAACATTCCAGTATCCATATGCATTTGGAAAAGTGGTCCTCACGGAGGAGGAGATATTTACCCCAGAGAAAGCCTACACTAAGGATATCGTACGTCAGGTGCACCCTCACCTTTTAACGAACATTTCAGTACTAAGCAACTCTTCATAAAACATTACGCTATGCTACACATTCTGTTGTAAACTTGCTACAGTGCTGGAGATGTACGCTTCAGACCAGCACTTACTCTCAATGACTCCTGGGACAGCCTTGTAGTGCTGGAACTGGTAAAAGGACTTCTCCAGCATGTACTCTGGGTTGATCTCCTCTACACGCAGCAGATTCAAGACCATGTTGTAGGTGAGGTGGAAAGCGCTGTTCAGGGGGTCCGCAGAGCCCTGGTGGCGTAATGACACAAAGGGTCAGACAGCACGCGTAATACCGATGTGACAGTCACACCTCGTCATTCCTGAAGGAACACTGTATGATCAGGATTGTATGCGGCTACCAGCAGGAAGACATGACGCCCCTGTAGCTGCTGTTACTTGTAAAGGTGCTTCCAAAGAACAAAAGACAAAAGAAACCTCTCACACACCCTGCAGAAAGCCAACAGTGTCACACCATCCGACATGCGGCACATGTAAGCCAGGGAGCACCGTACAGCGTTAAGTTTTTAAGTACACTGTGAAGGTCACAAATTCTGAGATAAATTACCACATACTTTTAGTACTACACTTTGAGCAAAACAATTAATGTCTGATTATTACCTCAGAAACCATCTGGTAATCAGGGTAATACATTTTCACTGCATTAAACCAAATACAAAGTGAACTTTGCTGTTCACCCTCATCCGGCAAAAAAAATGAATTGTGCAAGACTTGGCTGAAGCAAACTCATGTTGAAGGATTCTTCATGCCAGAAAGAGGAGAATGACTTGGCTCGACTGCTGTGTGTGTTCCATAGTCAAACAATTCTCATTCTCCCACAATCATTCTAAAATTCTGCCCTTAATGATTTTATAATTGAGCAATTTCAAGGAAGAATTGGCACAACAGCATTATTCTAAGAAACTCCAGGTCAGGGCAAGGAAGATGTAGTAATTATTTTAACAATTCTGAATTGGATGTCAGATTTGTTTGCCAACCGGAGGTTAATTCCAAGATTCAATGCAAATGGGATGTGCTGAGTGTGAACTTGTGTGTGAGAAAGTCTTTGCTTATAGCTTTTATTCATAAATCTACAAAATTATGCTCATTTAAACTGAAGACTTACTGTATCCACACAATCTTTCCCCCATTGTCATTTTCATACCACAAGCAAAATCTGCAGAAAAACTAATGAGGCTGAAAATGCTTTCCCCTCCTCCGACAATCCCCAGACACCCCCCCACAAACAGGTCAGCATCCTAAGCCAATGATAACTGGCAGTTTGTCTTCCCGTTTACGTTACTAGAATATCGAAGGAATAATGCCTGTTTTTACAATGTAAATCTCATACTACAAAGTTTCAGGACCAATGTGATACTGAGCCACATACGAGGTAATATTGGCCTGACTGTGTCTAAACATGATAAATTACAGCCATGATGCAATGTCAATTTATTATCATAAACAAACAAGACATCACTGAGCTCTGACAGTATCCAGTTAAGGCAGTTTACACAACTTTGGGGTTCGTGCTCTGTGCACTGTGTTACAGAAAGAGCTTGTATAGCATTATGGGTTATCACAGTGTTTCAACATCCAGAAGAGAACCACAAGGAATAAACCAACAATGGATTCACTATGGGTTCGGGGGGCGGGGTGCCTTTTGGCTCACCAGCTATGTGAAAATGTGTCGAGAAATAATGTGGTATACACTCAAAGACATGTACCAGGCTTTGATTTACCAATGAGCTACTAAAGGAAGAACTTCAAAGATTTCCAGTATAAAAGTCACGAGTTATATGCAGACCATCATGACACACAAACAGATACAAATAAGGCTTCTGCAGTGACAGACGCCTGCTGCGGACACGAATGTAACCTCATGCATTACAGCCAGAAAATTCTGCTTGGCAACCGGAAAATAAATGCACAAGATACTTAAGTGGTACATTGTCTATCGACGTGTGACACAGGACGTTCATCAATCGTTAATGGCTACGATTAGGGCTTTTAGGGAAATATGTGTCGTCTTAGTGGAAATGGAGAAAAACTGACTGATAGAGCAGAAGATGGTGAAGCTGTTAAATCCCTTTATTCTACCTCCGGTGTGTCTTACATAGGTATATACTGAGTGTATGTATATACTAATGATAGTTAAAGACTAATATTTATGTTGTCTGAAGGAAACAGGAATTTTATTGTACTGCTTACACCACATACATTTGAAACATTTAGCTGGCAAGCTAAAATAAACTATACTCCTCGGTGTACAGTAACAGTGTTCAACTCTGAAAGTACCTTGAGAAGCTGCTTTCCGACTGTGGGGCTCATCTTCTCGTCCACCATGAAAATCACTATGCCCCTCTCATCCATGCCTCTCCTCCCAGCACGGCCAGACATCTGAATGTACTCGCCAGAGGTAATCTGTAGTGGTACAGCGAGAAGACAAACCTCAGAATACTGCCAACGAAACCGTCTGAAACCTTAGCAACATTTGTTCCTGTTCAGTCTTTGGGGCATCACCCTTAGCTCAGCCTGATGTGCCAACCTCTTAATAAAACTACCCGACGATCTGCTTCTGAAAAGCCACTACAGAAAAAAACCTCACGATGGAATAAAGGCTGAACTGCCATCACTTTGTTTGTAAGCCCTTGAATGCATGTTCTTTTGGCACATTTATCATTACCAGATGTTCAAAACAGCCACTCTGGACATCAGATTCCTTTCCTGAAGTCAATGGGATGCCAGAAGAAAATGTTTTATGGGGAAAAAAAAAAATCCTAAAACGCATTATTCATAACAGCTTGAACTACGGCTTCTTTCTGAAAGAAATACGTGGCTGTTCGCTTCATGCCAAATCCTGCTTCTGAGAACCGATAATATTTTAGGGAAGTGAACAATTCTTAGTATATACTGTTGTTTTTCCTGTTCAATACAAACACAGTTATTGATTCAATTATAAAACTTAGCGGCAGAAACGATATACAGGATTACATAGCGCATCATTTACCCAGCGAAAGTCCTTCCCATCAAATTTCCGGGCATTGGTAAACAACACAGTGCGTGCTGGCATATTAATTCCCATAGCAAAGGTCTCAGTTGCAAACAAGGCCTGGGAAGAAGGGAAAAAAAAAAAAACACGTTACGCTACATTACTGGGCGGTAACCAAGGTGTATATCTGAACATCAAGTTGGAAACTTGTCTACCACACCCACAATGCTATCAAATCATATGGTGTCAAAACGTTTCGGCTTCATCCTCCATTAACCGCAGGGTTTCACAAACCTCAAAGACTCAAAATCTGTCATGTGAAAATATTTAAGGCAGGGCTAGTGTTACAGAAGAGCAATGGCTAACAAGTTGATGTACATGAAAGGAAAAACAGCCCTGAAATAGTGACTTACTGCATGAGGAAGATTTATGGAAAATCATCATTGTGACAAGGCAATGATCCCGAAGCAAATGTTAAAATATTCACATCTCACTACGCGGAATCGGTAAAGAAAACTAAGAACAGAAAAATAACAAAATAGATCAACGCCAATGTATCACTTGAGTTTCACTTGAGTGGGTAATCTGAGACTAGAACACGGTTGATTTGTGAAATCCCCGCACAACTGAATACTTCCCAAGCAAAAAAAATCCATTTGCAGATTTCCTGCCGTAAGGAGGAGAGGATTTAAACTGAAGCCCACCTTGAGCAGGCCTTCTGAGAAAAGGATCTCGATGGTCTCCTTGAGGATGGGGAGAAGCCCTCCGTGATGAATCCCGATGCCTCTTTTCAAGAGTGGGAGGACATGTTCCACCTTTCACAGAGTGAACATAAAGATATACTTCAAACGGGGCTGGGGGGGGGGGGCTTTAATGAAGGGAAAAACAAACCCTTGGTAAGCATTCTTGGACAGCTATACACTTGTATTAAGGAGTGATACAGTGGGATAGCATGTCCTATAAAAACACTTCAAATGGAAAACAAACCCTGTAATGTTACATTGCTGCAGGAAAGACAATAAAAATCAATTCAACATCATGTTCCTTTATAGTGTTTACATTCAGCCGCCAGATTCCACATAGAAAAACAGGTACTTCCAGAATAGGTAGCCAGGTGTGGCATTCATTGGGACTGGCTTTGTACACTGCTATTGGCATCACGATTCGCTAAGATGGCTGAGGGTTGATCCTCAGGTCTATGACATTGCATACCTGTCTGTGGGTGCATCATTCCCACCCAAACAGGCATGCCAATGGAAAACCTGAGCCGTCCCAGCTTCAAAATAAACAACCAAATGAGACAGAAGTCTTGCTTACTAGGCAAGTCATAGGCACCGATGACACTTTCCTACATGGCTATTCACTAGCACTGCTTCATATGTTACTGCAGTCTGCATGTCATTACACAGCCCCCCTCACGGTGCATCATGCTTTGACAACATAGCAATGAAAGGATTTAAAAAACAGAATTTTTTATGTGCAGATTTCCTGCAGTTTTAAGCAAATACCAAGATGGCTAGAAAAGCCAAACGGGAAAACGGGGGTGAAGAAAGAAGAAAAAAAAGTCAACACTCAGTTGCATGTTAATGGACGATTAAGGATCTAATCAAACCCATGCTGCTAAGTCAAGGGGAACATATGGAAAACGTTGCTAATCCACTTCAAACAGCGTTTACAAAAGGTTCCAGTTCACTCAGTTAACTCAGGACAAGCTTTTTTTTTCCCCTTTTCATCACGTGGTCAACCCAGACCTAATTCTTTCACCTCTACCATGTACTCCAGAGCTGACACTGCCATCGAGACACTCCACCTTGCTGGACCAAAGGTTAAAAGGGATTTCACAAAGAAAACTGAGAAGAAGGCCTCAGTCTCACTGTGGATGAACAGGCAGCCTACAAGGCTGAAAATTCAGCAGCATTTGGCAATAAGTAGGTCCATGCAAGGCACATGCTGAAGATGACAGAAGACACAGAGCACAATTCCTACTCTCCACAGGCATCCCATAGAAAACCCAAACATTTCCTGATAATGTCAGAAGAGGAGGAGGTTCAGTTCTGTTCAACCTGCATGCAATACACATTTCCTTTGGATGTGATTATTTTTTGGCAGAACTGCTGATGGGAAATTACTATTCCAAACAAGGAGCTGTCTAAAGCTCACATACACAGTCTATTAGGGAATTCTTCTGCAAAACTACGAGTAGCTGCCAATTTTTGGGAAGACTGATTTCTGAAAATGTATTTGGAAAACTGGCACAGGCCAGCTGAACATGCAGATCTCAAAAGTCCCAGTGCTCAAATGCCCCAAACTGACACTAACATCTTCCTTGTTTGAAGGTGGATAGATGCTTTTAAATCTGCTTTGTATTACCATGCATGTAAACACTAAAACCTGATGGCATTATAAAAAAGCCAGGATCTTACCTGTGGGAGCTTCTTGTCTTCGTCTGACAGGCAGTCGATGGCATTATTGAAGACTTCCTCCACAAGCTTCTTCTCATCATCTGCACAGAGCATCAGGGTGATGAACACGGGAGACGACTCAAGTGAAAACAACCTCACAGACAAATTAACACTAACGAAACATTTCAGCATGTTGCATCAGACAGCTAGAAACCACACATATATGGCACTTACGACAAAGCAGACGTTTCACTTCTGAACCAGAATTAAATGATAATATCTAAATATTAACCCACATGCTAGGTTAACCTATATGGCAGGGGTGTGAATTGCTGGCCCCGAAGGATTTTGATTACGATTACTGAGTTAGCGATTTGGTGCATGGAAAATCTTTAAATTCAATCAATCCATTATTTTGATAATCTAAAATAAAACATCTTTTCACTTCACTGAAAGAAACTTAAATATTCCCATGGGAAATTAATTAAGCACTGGGAGAACATACCATTGTAAAATTGTTAAAAGACCAACTATTGAACTGTACAGAAAAAAACACAAACACGAAGGAAGTGCTTTCTAATGGGGGGGGGGGCTATCGGTGCAGATTATGGAATGACTTTTTATTCTACGAAAAACAAGAGGCTGATCTCCAGGCCAGATTTAATAATGAATCATAAGCATGTCACAGGCCAGTACTTGAGACCTCTAAGTGGTGAACGAACTCAGGAAATCCTGTGTACTCCACTACGGAAAAGGGCTGATCGTCCAACGCTGTCCCCTCTATTATTTTAGTTGTATCTTTTGTTCTGGTGCTGCTAACGTTGAACATTGATGAAGTTAGACTAGATGAATATAGGCCGGCAATACACGATAAGACTGACACATCATACCGATGCGGATATCTTAATTTTTAATTGCCCAAAGCAATACGTTAATCAATGTATTATGATGGATACTAAGGACAATATTACGTTTTATTTAGCTAGCTACAGCTACCTCAAGGTCTTGACCATTGCTACTGTAGCTTGCAAAATCAACTTTTTTGCACTATACAACTACTATAAAGATGTGCATGCCCAAAGGCCCACCAAATCCAGAAACATAAAACATCGAAAAGCATAACACTGAAGATACCGGGTTCAACGTAGGGCTACGAGAATGATTCATGGTCTTAGAGGAATGTCGTATGAGGAGAGGTTAGCTGAGCTGAATCTGTTTAGCCTCGAGCAAAGGAGACTAAGGG
>JAODLD010000124.1:9254399-9276317 GCA_026781065.1 Mormyrops boulengeri
GTGTAGTGCAAGCTAAAACCCTGGGTTCCTTTAAATCTGAGCTAGATAAGATTTTAACAGCTCTGAGCTATTAGTTAAGTTCTCCCCAAACGAGCTTGATGGGCCTAATGGCCTCCTCTTGTTTGTATATTTCTTATGTTCTTATGAAGGACACAAGTCTACAGTTACCTACGTAAGCATACAATCAAGAGGTAATGCCAAAAGCAAGAGAGATGACGGCATGTAACATTTCTCAGAAAAAGGCTAACGTCAAGTTGCAAAAAGTTAGTAGTAGTAGTATAGTCATGGCTTGGAGGAGTGTCTTAGAAGGCCCGTTTTATGACTGTTAGTCCTATCCCACCCACGACTTAAGCAGCTCAGTCCCAAGAGTCATGAGCGTGGAATGCTCTCCCTGGCTGCACACGTACACGTGCGCGCACACACACACACACACACACACACACACACACTCTCTCACGAGTTCCCCAGCTAATCCTCTGGACCCTGATCTCCTGGCAGACCACATTTAGGAGCAATGTCAGGCAGCTGAGTGCTCCTATTCTAGGCTCTGAGGTGGGGCACCGGGAAATGGGGGGGGGATTTCTGCACAAATACTGTCAACATGAACAGACCAGTGGAGCCAACAGCCATCGATCATCCCTATTTTCATGTGTGCTTCTGAAACGTTTCAGGGGGAGACGAGAGGCTGAGCTCAGGATCAGAGCAGCGCTCCTCAATGAGGCCGGAGGCGGCCAGGCTTCAAATGCCTCACATGGGCATGAGCAGCTCCAGATCTTCTTACATGGTCAATTGCCCTTGAAACCTCTCCCCAATCATGGTCCCGGGCTCTTAGAAGGCGTATAAACACAGTCCTGCAACGGGCCATCTGCGCTGAAAGGCAAAGGCACGTGATGTCATCCTGCTGGGCCAAAATCCAGCACACCTTCCTCCGGAGAACTGCCATTAAAGCTGCGTCATGGGGATGCTCTAAAGAGCCAGCTTCCGCACCACCACCCCTCCCCCCACCACCAGCAGAGGGTCTAGAGCAGGGGTGTCAAACTGCAGTCCTGGGGGGCCGGAGCCCTGTGTAGCTTAGTTCTTTCCCTGTTCCACCACAAATGATTCAGCTCAACAGCAATGTGGTAATTAGCGCAAGAAGTTGAATCAGGTGTGTTAAGAGGGGAAACCCTAGATGATCAGAGGGAGGACAGGGAAGGCAACCTGAGGTTCATGACACGGGGAGGTCATGTGACTGCCCACCAGCACTGGCAAGAGATACTCAGCCGCAAAAGGTCAAGTCATAGTGAAAGCCCAGTTCTAAAAATAATTCAGGGTGAGTGAACTATCCCATTTCCTAATGGGGAAAAATGCCTTCAAGGCCGAGATTCTCCTTTTTGCCAAGAATGACAAAGATACTGATTCGGATATGTAGCACAGTCATAGGATTACATAACTCTAGTGAGCTCTGTCTAAAATTTCCATAAATGGGGATTGCACCATTAGTCAGTTTAACGAATGCATTAGTAGAGGCTTGATCACGTGGATAGGTGTCAAGCATACCCAAGCTAACCAGAGCATCAGACCAACAGATGGGGCAGACTGAAACTCCAGATATATAACTGAAGTGAAGATACATAAATGAACCATTGTGATGAGGTATGTGATTTAGCAACTAATTACAACATGTCTGTTTGGCTGAGAGTGCCAGAATAAAAGAACATTACAGTGAAAACTAAGTGTAATAAAGGTTATACAAAGCCTTATATGTACAGCTGTAGTACTACATGCAAGTTTTTCCAGGCCCATATTTAAACACAGAAATCGTAATTAGCTTCACAGCCTATATTTAGCTAAACAAAGGCATGACATTTTCACAACAAAGTGAAACCCAACAAGCCAATGTTTTCCTAAACATGCAATTATGGTTTCAGCTCCTCGCAGCTCAGTGGTGCCTCACTGCGATTCAACAAAAACGAAAATTACTTGAGGATGGTTCCCAGGATCACCACCATTGTTCCTGAATCATCACTTTAACTTAAACGGCTACTTTAATAGGAACGCAAGTTTCCATTTATGACCTTCAACACAATCCAATGGCGAACAATGTGAAAGGGTAGATTTTGTACAAGGACCACACATAAGACCACTTCATTTACAAGGAAACCGATGTGGTTTCCCTAAGACAGGTTTTTTTTTTTTATAGATCTCACATCACACAAGAAAAACAGCATTTAAGATTCAAGCGGAAACTAAAACGTAACGACCCACTGACCAGGAGAACTACACACAAGTCAGTGGCAGACTCACAGAGGTTTCAAGACTTAGAGGGTGTGAGGCCCAATCCACGCACCTGTGTTGAAGTCCAGCTTGGCCACCTGTATGGCGTAGGCTTCGCACTCCTTCTTACTGAAGCTGAAGATGATGACTGGCTGAAAGTTCCGTTCCATGATCATCTTGACGATCTTGAAAACGTTGGAAGGGCCTGTAGAGACGGCAATCATTTAATTATCAGACTGACCTCGCGTACCTGGCTGGAAAAGGACCGGGGCAGTAACATCAACTGAAATGCTGTCCATCACGTCAAGCGCCACATAGACTACTGGGAAGGTACTGAGACACCATAACTAGAGGTGGGGCCTGAGTTCAGAGCAAACCATTTTAAATTAAAAAGGGACAAAAGCTTAATGGGATCAAGCGAAACCAGCGGAGCTCTGTGGGTGAACTGGGCTGGCCAGGCAGGAGATGATGGCCCCCACCTTTAGTCCCTCCTTTACGGCCCTTGGGGTCCCACTTGGCACCACTGCTGCTACCGGAATCACCAGCATCCCTCAGCACCTGCATGGCCGTGTTGAAGTTGTCCTCTCTGAACTCGCCCTGAGACAGCAAATAAAATGGCCGTAAATTAAATTACTCAAGAGGCTCACAGCTTGAGGGCCCCCGACAGATATACGGCTAAAGCAGGGAGGAAGACGCCATTATTCATGGCGAGTGACTAGAAGTCCAAAGTCGATACAACGGTTTTCCCCAATGTTAAAGCTAAAATATAAAGAGGCAGTCATCCAGACAAAGAAATCAGCCAGAAAAATCTCACCTTCCAAAAATACCAACTTACTGATATTCTTAGAGTTGTGATTACATGATAAAACTCGATTATTAAAAAGCATTGATGAAAATTTTCCTTCAATTACTCGGCAATATGGTGAAGACGGCGCATAGTGGATGAGGGTCCAGATCAAGAGCAAAAGCCTCAGTCATATGGAAGCACTTGACATTAAAAGGGAAAGAAAATGCAGTTGTTTGTCGGTATTGCAAAGCAGAACTTAAATATTAGCACAGCATGACTGCAAACCAACTACATCTTAAAAGACGACATTCAGGTTTGACAGACTCACCCAATAATGCGAGGTTAGCCATAGATATGCACCATTTACATTCTCAGAGCAGCCTAGTAAGTCTGTCATCACTTTGCTTAATTCACTTTATATGATTCCTCTACCTCACAATAATTGCTAAAACTAAGGTTTCCCCGTCATTTAGCTGCATCATCTTATATAATACAGTATATAATAACCACATATTTTTTGTGAACCTAGCGTGTGTTTTGAGCAGGGCTGAACGATACTGGAAAAAGTTCACACTGCAATATCGGAAGTTATTTCTATATTTTAGGAGCAGAAAATTAACTATATTGGGTTAAGGACGCCTCACAGAGTAAATCGTACTTATGCATGGACTGCCATAAAGCCCATTGATAAAACATTTGAGTTAAATACAATGGTTCATAATAAGGAATGCATGCATTACTTTGTAACGCTCATGAAAACATTGTGCGGCTTCAGCGATTTCTCAGCTCGAGGTGCAACAAAATTCGATTTACTGGTCAATCTACGTTTCTACCCTCACCTATGGTAATGAGCCTTGGGTAATGACTGAAAGAATGAGATCGCAGATACAAGCGGCTGGAATGAGTTTCCTCTGCTGGGTGGCTTGAACACAGCAGATTTACTGCGGTCCTTGCAATATGATTATTGCAAATGCATGAAGTGTTACATCAGGGGTGTCGAACTCCAGTCCTGGAGGGCCGGAGCCCTGCACATTTTTGGGTTTCTCCTCATTTAACACGCCTGATTCAACTCCTTGCACCTCCTTGTGCCAATTACCACACAGCTCTTGAGCTGAATCGTTTGTGGTGGAACAGGGAAAGAACTAAGCTACACAGGGCTCCGGCCCCCCAGGACTAGAGTTTGACAGCCCTGTGTTACATAGATATTATGATCACAGCATGCAAGCAGCACTTTGCTACTTTGTATTTCTGGAGTTTGCATGTTACCTCAGTGTGTGCGTGGGTGCGGTGGATCCTCTGGTTTCCATCCACTTTCCAAAATCATGCAGTTTCACTTAAAGTGAACAGGAGCACCTAAATTGACTGTGCAACTGTGTGTGCACTCTACAAAGGTTGGTTGGTTCCTGCATCACACCCATTGCGATGTATGTCTCATTATATACACAATTACTCGTTAGATTCAATTGGTAGATTACTCAATAATTGACATCCAATCCATGACAGTCCTAAATATTTTAAAACCTCAAAAGGCAAAACAGATTAATTGTAGAGAGATGCTACATAAATGACAGCTGGATATGAGGGATATGCAGTCTATACACCGATCGGGGCAGGAACAGCCCCGGCTACAAGGGTGGTAACTTCCATAAAATAAGTGTATAAAAACTCACACTACATTTCCTCTCCCCTTGAAAACCAAGAAGTTTCAGGTGATTTTTGCAAGTAGTATCTTTTTAAATAAGAATACAGTTCTGCAGCCAATTCAATCATAAAACTATAGTGCACAACTTTATTAGCCATGCAAAATTCACACCTGACCTTTTTGTTAACAGGAAATAAGTAAAGCCAGATTGCATAAGTGCAATATTTCAGTTCCTTACTGAACTTGTGATGCAAGGCCAAAATAAAAAGAAAAGGTAGGAGACAGTTAAAACGTGAGGCAAGAAGATGATCTTTTACTTTATAATGCATAAACAGGAACAGGTATAATATCTATACTAAGGAAGAGAGATTTTTTTATACCCAATAAGGCATCTATGACACTTGTCACTGTGCAAAACTTAAGCAAAGAAAAAGAATTACCTTTATTACTATATCATCTTAAAATATTTTTGCTTTAGCCTTAATACTACAAAATCCACTGGGGGAGAAAGATGATTGAATACAGTACACAGTATAGTACTACAAAGACGCCGTTATATTTCAAATCAGTGCAAATACATTTTAATATCAAGACAGGGGATCATATAAACTAGGGTTGCTTGATTATGGCAAAAATGATAATCATGATTATTTTGGTAAATATTGAGATCGTGATTATTCAACATGATTGCATATTTCCAAAGTCAATAGAGTATTTATTGACCTTTTTTTTTTATTATTTTTTTATTTTTTTTTAAATAGCCTTTTTAACAGTGTTTCCTTGAACTGAAATATAATTCAACAGACAGAGAAATGAATAAAAAGCAGCTGGAAAGTGGTGCACTGGGTTTATAAGACAAGACACAGCGGGAGCATCATTGAGAAACGCGGCACAATAATCAACTTCTCGATTATTTTGTTTTGATAATTGTTGGTAGCTCAAATGGAAATAAAAATTTGATTAATTGCCCAGCCCTAATATAAACCAAAACATTAAGCAAGTGTGGCCACTGAATCACTCACGTTTTCATCCACCACAAGATGAAGTCCGTCGCCACCTGCTGGGAAGATGTAGTGCTGCAGGGGAGTTGGGCGGTAATCTGTGTAAACTACATGGCATGGCTGCAGGGAAATAAATTACAGTTACATCAAACTGTAATAAGCATAATACTGACCTAATAGTAAAATAAGCAGAAAATACTGCCATAAGATACAAAAAGGTACATTGCTAAGATTCTCCAAAAGTGTTTACATTTTAAGTATTAGGGGAAAAAAAGATCACTTTGCCCTGGGATGCAATCATGCAGAAGCAGGGATTCAAATTTAAGGCAAAACTGCAGTTGATCCTTCACTGCTGCCACACACATTCCTATACTATGGATGAACGGGACTGAGTGAGGACCTGCTTTACAAGCTCACCTGCTTGTGAAGGTGGCAAATCCACTCGGCGAACTGCCGTGCATTGGGGATGGTGGCTGACAGAAACACGTAGTGCACATTGTCAGGAAGCAGGATGATGGTCTCCTCCCAGACCACGCCACGCTCTGCAGACACAGGGCTCAGCTGTTACTCAGTCAGTGTTCCCCAACCCGGTCCTCGGGGACCCCCGGGCAGCCCACGTTTTTGCTCCCTCCCAGCTTCCCGACGGCCGGGTGGAGAAACACCCCTCTAAATAATCTATGAATACAGCCTGGCAAAGGTGTGCCATCTTATACACCGACATATATAAACATGCGTCTTTGCACTGTGTGTATTGCCTTTGCACATTCCTATCATGCTTCTGCATGCAACTGGTCCCCCCCCGCCCCCCCGATACCAAATAAAGAATTTAGTCTACCTCACCCCTACCTGTCAGAGAATATCCTAATCAGTCACTATGTTCACTCACAGTCATTTAAAGACTTAAAAATCTTAGCATTAATTTACACTGGTAGCTTGCACTATTGAATCTTGGAGGAAAGCTATTCCAAAAAGCAAAAAAAATTTTTAATGAAATATCCAACAATAGGCATCAGTATGGTGTAATAAAAGATTCAAAGCTAAAACACACATCCCACATGGGTCTATCCCACACTCAGCACTTATACTGGCGAATCTAAGTAAGTGTAATCTCTGAAGGTCACAATAACTGCGTAAGGAGAAGATGCTAATCTGCTCAAGAGGCCGCACCTGCATCCCTCATGTAGTGGATCTCATCGAAGATAACCCAGGCCACCTCTCTCATCACCTCGGAGCCTCTGTACAGCATGCTCCTTAAAATCTGCAAAGGAGGAAAGAAATACTGGGGACAGGCAAACTACATCCGACAACAAAGGAACAGCAGAGAGTGACGTCAACTTGCTTTCCCTTAAAATGCCTCCATTTGCATTTTTAATCCAATGACCATCATTACAGGCTCCTTAACCATAAGTCCACTCTGCTTTCAGCCATAAGAAAGACTTCAGCAGCAGCACCAGGGCACATATCTGTAAGGACTGTGTCATTTAGAAGGGATGGCTCACCTCGGTAGTCATGACCAAGCAGGAGGCTGTGGGGTTGATGGTGACGTCACCTGTCATCAGGCCGACATCCTGGAACTCCTCGTACATCTCCCGGTATTTCTGGTTGCTCAGGGCTTTGATGGGACTGGTGAAGATCACTCGCTGTTTCTCCCTCAGCGCCAGGGCAATGGCGTACCTACGCGACGGGAGCCGAAGAGGGCCGTGAGTGCTACGCCTAACTGTGTGATTTCACTCTATTTAACTGATCAGAAGGCACATTTACCCAAAGCTACCTAGACTGATTCATTCTGCCCGTTAATAGAGAGAGATGTTTCACAGCATCTCATGGTAAAGGAGCAGCAAAAATCCACACAGCTTCACATTTAGCCGCTCAACCAGCCACGCCAAATGCACTACAAAAAAAAAAAAACGTTTTCCACACTCACTCTGCACATACAGTCTTCCCGGCAGAGGTGTGGGCAGATACAAGGACAGACTGGTTATTGTCGATGCACAGAATAGCCTCACGCTGGAAGGGGTCCAGGATGAAGGGGTACTCCTACAGGACGACACAATTGGAAAAGTAGTTTAGCAGATTGGTATAAAGGAAGCAGAACATTTATGACAGAGTTAGAATGAGCATAAGGCATAAATGCATCAGTTTCACCCACATTAACTTGAGTTAATGGTCACTATATATAAAAAATGACAGTCTGAAGTACCTTAGCTGCTTTGCCAACTCTGGGCTTGAGTGATGTATAGTCTTCATCAGCTGGAAGGGCCACCTAATGGAGGCAAACGGTAATCAAGCACTGCATAAAAGAAACATATGATGGTATCATAGATCCCATTATCTTACCTCATGTGTGCAACCTTCCACAGTCTCCACCTGTTCCACCCTCACTTTAGGCATGAGGTCTGCAAGGCTGAAAATGTTACACGTTAGACGTCGTAATCAAATTAATGCGTACCATCAGCAGTTCCAGTATTGCAATTAAACAGAATCCATCCATCTTTTTAGCACAACATGTCCAGTAGAGGGTGTCAGTGAGCCAGGAGCCTATCCCATGAAGCAGAGGAGTCACCCTGGGATAAATGCCAGTCCTTTGCAGGAATCAAACACATGCAATCACACACCATTTAGGCACATCAATTTAGTCTCAAAAATCCTACCAAAAAGATCCAAACAGACGGACAAATTAAGCTATCCATCATTTATTTTGGGAAAATGAATGGCATGTCTGCTTAGAAGTCCATCAAACTCTCATAGACCAAGAGATCAAAGGTTTCAAAACACGGGTCACTGGGAGTCATAGTATCATTTTGTATAATGCAGTTGCAATAATCAGAATAACAATTAAAATGATTTTCAACCATAAATAACTAACCAATTATAAACTTTACAGAGCTATAGAAATCCTGACCCTGGAAGTCTCCAATAATATTTTCATTTTCACGATAGCAGGTAGGAAATGGAACAGCACACAATCCCCACCCACAACTATGAATGGGAAGCTGCTTTCATGTCAAGGTTCAGTAATATAGGCTAGGGTCGCACAATTGTGGGAATTTTCAAACTTGAGAAACTTGCAGGTTAGCCTTTAACAGGGAACTTAAATGTAGTTGGAAAAAAACATCTTGATAGCACTAATAGTGAATTCATTGTGTAACCAAGTGCTTGTGAGTAATTATGTGTATGGAAAAACACCCCAAAACAAGCATCTGCATCAAAACACACTGCTTATAAGTCATATTCTATGCTGTATTGTAACACTGTACTTTTCCGTATCCTACAGGTTGCATGGATTTCATGGAGTTCAGTATTTCCAAAATTCCAAAGCTTGACTTCCCATGGAAAGATTCCGGAAATATTCCACCCCTTTGCAACCCTACTTCCTATGGAAAGTTCCAGAGAGTTTCCAGAAATTGACCCAAATTTTCCACCCCTTTTCCAAGCGTAATGTAGGACATAAGTGGCATAAGATGACCACATCTTATGAATACAGACCTAAATCTGGGACCTATATTAACCAACCAAACTATCCTTATCTAAAACTAAAGGCAGCAGCGGCTACCTCCGTTGCAACAATTGTGTAGATATTTCCTTACTTTATATCATCAGCAGACATGGTGTCAATCTTCGGCTTTTTCTCAAAAATGACCTCATCGCCGTCATTTTCAAATTCGCGCTTGCCCTGAGAGGTGGAACCCTTTTCAGTTTTATCCTTGCCATGGGTTGCTTTCCTAAAAGAGAGACAATCACCACAGTAATGTGTCTAAATCGTAAATATAAACATTTGGTTCCATATGCTGTCCGAAGGATGGCGAACAAACAATCACGTTTATTTAAAACTTTTTTGTCCAAAACGATGATGCGAAGTGATTCAAACAGCACACTACAAGAATACATCTGTCAATGAGTGAGTTGGCATAACTGCAACTGTCCGAGCTTCCAGTTAACACCTAGCGACAAGGGTACAAGATTATACTCCGTATCGTTCATAAAATTGAACTAAGCACAAATAATATATATCGTTACGCAAACGAAACAGCACATTAATAATCGACAACCGAAAATGGCTGACAGCAGAAAAATCAAGAAAACAGCAACAGCGTATGTATTTAATAGGACTCTAATAACTTCTCCTGGTCGCTAAATATTCAATATTTTTGCCACAATAATTACGCTGCTACTAAGTTCTGAAGAGCTGTGTACATCCTAGGCACTTCGACAGATCTTACACGTGGTATAGCCTGTTTACTGAAGCTAACTAAAGAAATGCCACAACAGCGGTTTAACACATTTACACAGGTGGCTGCCAAGACCTACCTATAAACTGAGTAACTATCAAGATTATATCACTCATACCACTATCAACCTACTGATGTATTATGGTAGCTAACTACGGTGTCAGAATTGTACCCAAGAACGTACAGGCTAGAGCGGACTTATAATGAACTACCTATACGACTCTACGCATATTAAGTGTTAAGGATGTTCAAAATGAAAACTGTCAAATATCATTAATTTTACCCCGACGATGGTCCTAAGGAAACGTTCTTTCGTTTGCTGGAACCTCCTTGATCCTCCTCAAACACGCTGAAAAGCTCATCTCCGAAAGCGTCCGCCATAGTTCCGAAACATCTGTATGAAACACAACTCCCACAATGCACTTTGAGCTAAACTTCCGCTACGGCGTCCCAAAGGGGACAATTTTTCTCATCGGAACAGTCGAAATACATGATACCGTGCATTGATTTCAAAAACCTAGTATTTCCCGAAAATATATATGACATATTTTACTGTATAAAGACATGTATAGGGTGCGTTTTTAATTTTGCAATATGTATCGCTTCAGATTGAAGTGCTGTTAGTTACCAATCCGAGCAGCGCCGGTCGCTTGACTAGCGAAATGAGTGTTAACTTTAACTAGCAGACGGGAGCATGCAGACAGCTGCTAGCTAACGTCAGTGATAGTAGGTACTGCGGAGTTAATATAGCAGTTAACAGATGTTTCTATGCAGCTGATTTCGATTTAGTAAGAAAAAAAACATTTGTCTGGTTAATTATGGGAAAAAAGAAGAAATCGGCGCCCGTCGTCACGGGGACGTCGGCAGCGACATGCAACCCTTCAGGTGCTGGAAATGAAAGTGTCGCACCTGAGCTAAATGCTAACAAGAGGCCACAGCAGAAGCCAAACTCCGCCAAAACATCTGCCCGGGATAACAAGTCTAAAGGTGGGGTGCCCCCCTCTTAAATATAATCCGATGATGCGAAATGTACCGTTTTGAACCATTTATGTTGATAATTTAGATATTTGGATATTTTGATCAGATTACCCATTATTTTAGGCGTTTAATTACCAATTCGATACTGAATATCTAAAAGGATGCAATAATTTCGTTACTGATATGCATTTGCATGTCATCTGCTGTATTTGTAATTGTAATCCCGAGGGACGATTGCAATCCGTTCGCGTTAGAGTCGTTGAATGTTTCAAATGCGGGTACACTGGCCATGATGTTTTAGTCTTGCTGATGTGCCTGAATGATTTTGTCTGTTTCTCTACACTTAAAAGCACCGAAAACGTACAGCTTCGCCAACACCGCTCAAGCTGAATCAGTTGGAGCCCCCAGTCACGATAAGTCAATTCTGAAAGTAAGCCCGTTTTTAACGTGTTTAATCATACATTTGTTTTTTGGGATCAACATTTTGAAGCCTATGAACTGTTTTTTGAAGGTTGTTATCCAGGCAGATTTGGAGAAAAAGATAATCAAGCTAATCAATGACTATAGACAAGAAAATGGAGATAAAGGACCAATATCCAGGAGACTCACTACAAAAAAACTGCTGGTAGGCATATCATTACCAATTCTCGGTATTTTTTTTTCTTTTTCCTGCTGACGCAAATAATCAGGTAACTGAGTGTAACCTGGTACAATACCATGGCTTGTTACTGAAATGACTTCTGATTAAACACGATCTTTTCAGGATCTTTACATGGCCCTGCAAAAGCTACGGTTCAAGACGGAGCACATCGAGGAGGCGATGAAGAGCAGCGTGTTGTATGGCGGAGATTTGCATTCAGCCCTTGACTGGCTTTGCCTAAACCTCCAGGATGGTAAATTCTGTTTGAAAGAAATCTGTGATACACAGGCAGGGGAGTAGATTAGATCTGAATACAGGTAAATGTACTGTGCTAAAGACTGTAATTATGCTTTTGATTCCGATTTCCTATAGAGGAGCTTCCAGAGGGCTTCAGTCAAAAAATGCAAGAGGAGAAACCTACTGAAAAGCCAAAATTTCAGCCAGCCCCTGAGAAGGCCCAACCAAAAATGGAAACTTGCAAGATGCTGGAGAAACAAAAAAACGTATGTGTCCTTTATACCTGGGGGGATGTGCAGTCATGATGTATGAACATATTCATACTAATTTTTTGTGACCGTTCATATTTTCCACCGCACCAAGTACCGTACTTTTGGTACTCTCACTTTTCCATTGACTTCCGGACGAATACCAGTATGAAAAGTGCCAAACCAGCTAGGGTACTTCTTTGGTACTTCAGTACTTTGGAGTGGGACTTGAAACGCGGTCTTTGTTGATTGGTTATGCAAATAGCCTTTGTCCTTATATTGCAATTTAAGTGGAAATCCAGTCTGTAACACCTAGGTCATATTTCCAAAGTATGACGGAGACAGTAAAACTGGAATAAAATTATTAACTGAATGCAGCTTCCTGTTTGCCGCAGGACGCTCCTGGGAAAAATGAGGATGCGGCCATGAAGGAATGGATCCTGAGATATGCTGAGCAGTCCAGCGAAGATGAGGCTAAAGAGGAAGGAGAAAAACCGGAACTTGACCTGGAACATGAAGAGAAATTTGACCCAGTAAGTCAGTCTCAGGGACTTTTAAACTTGGTGGCGTTTCTCACTCAGCCATCTTAAGATCTCTTTGGTTTCTCTCATTTATGTACAGTCAAAAAATGTAGTCAGCATATAGTTACTCACTTATGCGAGCTGAATGAGTTTGTTATGTAGCACCTGACCCAGTTGTGTAAACTTCTTGGTCCTTAAATACCCCTAATTTGGGATGAGACCTCTCCAGTTGTACTGATTTTATCATCCTGTACAGTAAGGTATTGTGATGGACAAAAAATTTTGTTAATTCAGTAATGATCTTTGCTGAGTTTCTTTTTAAAAGTTGTATGTTTCACACTGGATTTTGTATAAACTCTTCTTAGCCTGAGAGGGATTTTATCTTCCTACTTCTATAAAAAAAATGATATGAAGACCACATTTACAGGAAATAATTACGTTTAAAAATCAGGAAATGGGTTCTCTGCAAATGAATACATAGTACTTCCAAGATTACGTGTGTCGCATGCACAGTTAAACTGGTACAACTGGCCTGGTACAACATAGTTCAGAAATGAAAACCTGGCTTGCTCCTGCAGCTGTGCAAAAAATACAACCCAGGGGATCCTATAATAATATGAAATAACTTAAAACCTCATCCCATCTAGAGTGTCCCCAGCCTCACGCCCCCTGCTGGGAGAGACCCGAGATTCACTGCATGCCTGCACTGTTTAAATGGCCACGGAAAATGGACGTGGCTGTTACTCATCCCGCTCTATTACCTGTTTCGTTTAGAACGACAGGTATCTGGTGCTCACAGCTCAGCTTTATGACGCAAAGGAGTCTGCGGTGGCAGCGAGAGCGAAGCAGGATAAGGTCAACCAGAGGGCGGCACAGGATCGAATTCGAGTGATTCGGCAAGGTGGGCCTGAGGCTTTCCACTCCTGTGTCAAGCAGCAGCTGGAGAGCAGTGATTATTTTGGACTGTTGGGTTTTTCTAATTATATTTTAAAATTTCAGGATTAAGAAATTACCATAGATTTCCTAAATATTCCCTGATCCCAGCTTAACTTGGCGTTCACCATATAATTGCCCTTTATCAATAATAAAGGGCTTGTTATTGGCAGTTAATGAGGTAATGGAGTCCCCTAACCTTTCAATAATAATATAGTTATTTTGCCTAGAGATGCATAGCTCAAGGCCGGAAAGTAAAAATCTGGACCAAGGTTTCGGTTCAACAAAGCAGTTAAGTACTCTGTGATTGTGACTCTTTATACTCAACTGGCTGGTCGAAACAAAATCTTGGTCTGGATTTTTACTTTCTGGACCTGAGCTTCCTACCTCTGATTTTGCCCATATCTTAGAGATGAAGCCTTTGGAATCACATCCAATGTTCAATCCTGCCATAAAAGTGACTGATACTCCGAAAGAGGAAAAGAAACCAGCAGCAGTTCAGGAAGCTCCGGACGACTTGAACTTCAGTCTGTTTCAACAGGAAGATGCACCTCAATCAGAGAAGAGTAAGGAGGGGAAACCCCTGGCTGCTAATTGGGGTGTTGGTGCCATGTTTTAATGACTGCTCGCAGAGAACATGACTGTCCGTTTCTTGTGGTCAGCAGCGAAGAAGAACCAGCCTAAGGATATCCGAAACTTTGACTACACGGCGCGGAGCTGGACGGGAAAGTCTCCCAAGCAGTTCCTCATTGACTGGTGCAGGAAAAACCTCCCCAGAAGCCCCCCACCATCTTTCCACAAAGTGCCTGTTGGTAGATACTGGAAGTGCAGGTGTGTTTAAATCGTCCCTCGGTGACCCCCAGCCAGTCCACGTTTTTGCTCCCTCCCAGCTTCCTACCAGACAGTCCACATTTTTACTGTAAGGAAGCAAAAACATGGACTGTCTGCGGTGAGAAACACTGGTCTTAATGAAGCGGTTTCTCTTGTTCTGCCACAGGACGTGAGGTAAAGGTGATGAAAAGTTAAAAGTGCCATTTATTTTATATATAGCAGAAGGTGTACTATACGTAATCAGACTGTACACCTAATCTTCAATGTAATTATTCGTTTTATGTTTTTTTTTAATAAATGATATTGTCTTAGTTGCCTGTTATACATAGTGTATAATACTACAAGCTGTTTCTTTACAGATATATGTGAAGGTAGCTGGGTTTATTTCAGGGCTATTATTAAAATTAAAATTAGCGACTTTCAGCTAATTTATTTCGGTAATCTGTGCAGCCCTCATTTTATCTTTTTGATTGTTGCTTGTAAAAATGAGACTGACGAGGTTTCTGTTCCTGTAATGATTCTTCCCCCCTCCCCAGAGTCCGCATTCAGAGAGGAGATGAGGCTTTAGAGGTCTGTCCCACTATCCTCACGGAGGACAGCATGCAGGCCCAACACCTTGGGGCCACGTTAGCCCTCTACAGCTTGGTCAAAGGGCAGGTACGCTGAAGGCTTGCCACTCATTTAAAGGGGCACATTTTGTGTAGTGTTAAAGGTGTGCAGTCTTGTCATGATTACATTCAAATCTAAAAGCCTTATCAACAAACCTAGTTTATGATATTAGTTTGTACAGAGGATTTCGGATGTTTGGTGTTCTAGAGAAGTTTTGTTTTATATGATTACATCTGGAACAATATTCAGAATCAAACAGCTCCTTTATCTGTTTTGATTTATTCGTTCATATATCCCTCTTTCAGTATGATCTTCCATTTCTCCCTACCCCCCCCCCCCCAGGCACACACAGTGAAATCATGGATCCCTACAATCGTCAAAATTTGTTTGGTATCACTCAGGCACGTAGCCAGTCACTAAAGTGACAAGTTTAAACCTCCCTCGAAATGTACCAAGAGTGACCCCGCCCTCTGAAATTTACCTCTAGCTTTTGGCCTTTTCGACAAATTCTTTGTAAATGAAGGGATTGCTTGTTAGCTGTTTGGTGAGGAGATGCCCTGTCCCTTTCTCAGTCGGTGCACCAGCTGCTCCCGCCCACATACCGCAGCGTCTGGCTGGAATGGCGTGATAGCGAACAGCGGGAGGAAGAGCAGAATCGCACGGAGATCAACAAGCCCCGGGACCAGTTCATCGCCCGGCTGATGAGTCGCCTCAAGATTCAGCAACAGAAGAGCCAGACCCCTGGTTCCCCTGGCGGCTCCCAGGACGGCGTGGAGCCCGAGGACTCCTGGGAAAACCTGGCCTCCTTAGAGGACGATGTCCCTGGCAGGGAGGCTCCCCCGGACTCGACGGGCCTGGCGGCATCCCGTGCCCTAATGATGCGGCTGCAGGATTCCCCTCTGGCCCAGGCGCTGCTCCGGGAGCGTCAGCAGCTGCCTGTATTCCAGCACCGGCAGGCCGTCCTGGAGGCGGTGCACAGACACCGCGTGGTGGTGGTTGCCGGGGAAACGGGCAGCGGTAAGAGCACCCAGATCCCCCAGTTCATCCTTGAGGACCTGTTGATGCAGGGCCCAGAAGCCAGACCCTGCAACGTCGTGGTGACCCAGCCCCGGCGAATCTCTGCCATGAGCCTTGCTGGACGGGTGTCCCAGGAGCTTGGCTGTGAGGATGGACCCGGAGCAAAGGTAAATCACCCTGTACTCCCACTGTACTTGTTACTATGAATTTTATGTCCTGATCATTCTGATGATAACTGTTGTGGCCCAGTTACATTCATGCGGACCCTCCATTGCTCTTCCAATGCCTTATTATTCACACTTGCATGTGGTATTTTTCCTAAAACAGCTTGCATTATATTTTTAAGAATTACTTTCTTTGATTCTGCTGTGTGGAGGCTTTTGCTGGGCGGTGCTGTGCCCACAGGCTCCAACGGGTCGTTTTCAGGTAGATTAGTCAAAACTCAAAACACATCTGTTTAAATTGGCTTATTCGCTTTAACCCAATTGTTGTCTGATTATGTAAATGACACTTTATAATTATTTGTTTTTATTGTTGGTCTTTTATGGGCTATGTAAGGTGACCTTGGGTTTTAGAAAGGCGCCCACAAATAAAATGTATTATTATTAATCGAGCCACTTGCATGTTTTTCCAGACCTCGTTGTGTGGATATCAGATCCGAATGGAGACCCGATCTGGCTCCTCTACCCGCCTGTTATACTGTACCACTGGGGTTCTGCTCAGAAAACTACAGCAGGACAGACTGCTGAGTTCGCTGACTCATGTCATTGTTGATGAGGTGGGTAACAGCTGGCAGTCCTTCTTGAAGATGCTTAGAAATAACAGGAAAATGATTTTAGTGTCACATCTGCTTATGCGCTGAGGCCTGATTTGAAGATTTTACCTTGTTTTATACATAATTCTGTTTTTTTTCCTAGTGCTTTTTCAGTCATTGTAAGTTTATGAATAAGACCAAACTTGTTAATTAAACTAATCAGCTTTTTAGGACAGGTGATGCGATGTGTCTGAATTATACAGCGCTCAGCATAAATGAGTACACCCCCTTTGAAAAGTAAGATTTTAATCAATATCTCAATGAACACAAGAACAATTTTAATTTTGACAGGACTGAGTTTTATAGAACATTTGCTTAACTCATGAATAGTGT
This sequence comes from Mormyrops boulengeri, assembly GCA_026781065.1. NCBI lineage: Eukaryota > Metazoa > Chordata > Actinopteri > Osteoglossiformes > Mormyridae > Mormyrops > Mormyrops boulengeri. Next base: position 9,271,476 of record JAODLD010000124.1, read on the forward strand.
TGGGCGGTATACCGGTTCATACCGAAAACCGTTTTTTATTATTGTTATGATGTGAATTTTTCTTGTACCGCAATACTGTTTTAAATAGCCTACACAACGTTCGGAAAGTGGCGCAGCTGGAAACTGTTTAAGGGGGGACCTTTTTCACTGCTGCACCACTAAAAAATATACTGCGAAAGATCAGAAACGGAAGATATAGCTGACTCTGGAGTTGAAAATAATGAGACACTGGGGTTGTCAAAAAAAAAAATCGATTCTCAGATACTAATCATTATTAAAAATTAGTATCTGATTACTCATTTTCACCATTATTGATACCAACAGTGCGGTTTTCACCTCATTCACCACACTTCACACAGAACTACTACAGCGCACACACACGCTCGCGCAGCCCCTCCCCTCCTCTCAATAGCCGCTGAACGCATTCGCGCTGGTTAACACACACATACCGAGTTGGCCAAACACGGCATATGCTGCACTTCGCAAGCTGCTTGAGTAAAAAAAAAATAAATAAAAAATGCAAAAGTGCCGTTTGGAAGTATTTTGCAGACGAGCATGGAAAGGATAAGGATGTCGATAAGTCTCTATGCAAACAGTGCTACAAAGTTGTGGTGACGAAGTCAAGTATCACGTCAAACTTGGCGAAGCATCTTAAACATCCAGGTCTTTATGAGAAATTTCGCAAGGTCAGTAAAGCTGGCGTTCCAGCAACACTGAACTATTAAACACTTATCAAAAATGTTAACTTGGCCGGCGCACACCTTAACATTAGCCGTTTATCTATAAGCAGTTAGCCAACAAACACGTTAGCCGTATGGTAGCGGACAGGCGCAATGGCTAATAATAAAATTATGTAGTTAATGCAGGAACAATGCAAAAACATAAAACAAAAATGTGTCCTGTAAAATCCTATAAAATGTGGTAAACACCCAATCATACTTTAGAAAAAAAAAAATACCGTGGTATACCGTGAAACCGATATAACACCTTGTTCTTCAGAATTGCAACAGTGGCCTTAGATGTGTGTTTTGGATCATTGTTATGTTGGGAAAAGTGCACGACCAAGGGCACGGAGTGATGGTAGCCTCTTCTCTTTCAATATAGAACAGTACATCTGTGACTTCATGATACCATCAATGAAACGCAGCTCCCTGACACCAGCAGCATTCATGCAGCCCCACAAACAGACACTGCCACCACCATGTTTCACTGTAGGCACCATGCATTTTTCTTTGTACTCCTTACCTTTGCGATGCCATGCAGTTTTGAAGCCATCAGTTCTAAAAACATTTACCTCTGTCTCATCACTCCAGAGTATAGAGTCCCAGTAGTCTTCATCTTTTTCAGCATGGGCCCTGGCAAATTCTAGACAGGCTTTTTTTGTGCGTGGGCTTTAGGAGAGGCCTCCTTCATGGACGACACCCATGCACGCCATTCTCCTGTAGCGTACGCCGTATTGTCACGGGAAACAATCACCCCTTGGCTTTCTACTTCTTTAGCTAACTGCAGTGAAATTGCCTGGCAATTTTCTTCAACCCTTCTCATCAGAAGATGCTCCCGTCGAGGTGTTAACTTCTGTGGATGGTCTGGACGTCTCTGTGAGATGGTTGCAGTTCCATCTTTTTTAAATTTTTGTATCACTTTTGCTACATAGTTTTAACTGATAAGTACAGCTTTACTGATCTTCTTGTAGCCTTCACCTTTCTTGTGTAAAAAAAAATCATTTTCTTTCTCAGGTCTTGTGACTTTTCTCTTCCATGTGGTGCCATTGCTCACAACATGGAATGTGAAGGGGTTTCTTTGTGAAGTAATGCCCTTTAATAGTCAAAATGCCTGTTTAATGAATAATTAGACTCACTTGTGGTTGATTTCTTGTTAATTAGAATTGTGTAGTCTAAAATTTAGCTTTGCTCCTAAGACTTTCAATGGGGTGTACTCATTGTTGCAATATGGTCTTGACTCTTGAATGAATGTGTTGGGACATTTACTTTTTTGTGTAAGCTAATTAACAAATCTTGTTTGCAAACAATGGCCCACATTTGTGGGAGTATTTTGTAGTATAGTAGCCCACAGAAAATATTGATTCTGACAGAAAAGTAAAGGTTTTCCAACAAATCTGTTGGGCTGTGCTCATTTATGCTGAGCACTGTGTTGGAATATTAGCTAACAAAACATCTACCTACAGTAGGGGCACTTAGTGACCTTATGTTCATGCAAAAATACATCCATGCGTCATTTTCCTATAACTCAAAGAGGCTGTATCTCGTTGCTTTTTGGGTCCGCTGCTTCCTGTGAGCCAGGTTCACGAGCGCAGCGTCCAGTCGGACTTCCTCCTGATCATCCTGAGAGACATTCTGCAGAAGCGGCCCGACCTTCGCCTGGTGCTGATGAGTGCTACAGTCGACTGTGACAAGTTTGCGGGCTACTTTGGCCGCTGTCCTGTGGTGACCATCCCAGGGAGGACCTTTCCTGTGGAGGTAAGGGATCATCTATGCAGATGACCTCTGGCAAGTGGTAATACCCCTGTGGTTATTCTTTGGTCAACCTATTATGTTTGTCTGTTGTTCAGCAAGAGAGGTATGAGGTTGCATAGAATGTCTTAGCAATATGAAATAGGAAGGGGTAATAGACAACCTTTGAGATTCATAATATTTGGAAGATTTCTTCCCCCTCTCTGATATGTACACTTTAACTGGAAAATTTGATATGTGCATATTGATCTGCATTTTACAAAACTTTCATTGCTTATTTCACTATTAGGTATTTCATGAACCCTGATGTACAGGGTTTTTACGGTCATGAAAAATCATGGAAGAAATCATGTGTTCCAGACCTGGAAAAATATCAGAAAGTTTTGGAAAAATCATGGGATTTTTGAGAACTACCTTTTTATTTATTTGGTGGCATTAAATCAACATTTGCAGTATAACCCAGTCTCTTTCCATCAGTATCTTGATTATACTTTCCGCATCAGCGCAGGTCATGAGTATGGAAGGCTATTGGGGCAGAAAACGAGAGAAAGTGCATCTTGACATGACATTTTTACCCCTTTAAATACGGTATTTCCCCCTCTATACATCTCAACAATGCTCTTTGCTATGGGGCATTGCCATTAAAATATGTTTAAAAAACACATGGTGACATACATTTTTATACGTAAAGGTAACAATCTGTAAATTTACATTTAGTTGTAAAAGTCTGCTAAAAGACAAATTGCTTGTGCATACCATTATACTTGCCCTGAGATGACATAAGCGTGATATATGCATTCTAAATGTGTCACAAAAGAATGAAATAATGTTATCTTGAAGTGTATCAACACATTATAAAATGTGTAAGATTTAAATATTAAATGCTATAAAAAGGGGTGTGTGTGTGTGTGTTGACAACATCATACATATAGTGTGGTCTTGTGGAAAACGCTGAAAGAAATATTTTTATGTATAATACATATTGTTAACTTGTAGAGTCGAATGTGTAAAGACCAAAATATCAGACTGTGCAAAAGAAAGACGTGAGTGTTCATGTGTGTGCAGTTATCTGTGGTGTTTTGAGACGCCACAGTGCACTTCGCATATAAACACTTAATGTGCTACCTGAGAAAAACATTACTCTGCTATGGGTACAAGCTAGCAGAGAAATTCAGATACAGATTGTGAGAAGTTCAACCTTGATCATCAGACAGTGTGAAAATAAAAACGTGTGTGTGTGAGAGAGAGAGAGAGAGAGAGAGAGAAGGTCGATGTCATTCAAGTGGTTACTGGAAGGAACACATTTAGTATATAAATAAACACTTTCACAAAAGCTACAAAGTTATTTCTATCTTATAATTCCACGCACATGTTTAACAGCTGCAGCACACAACTAAGGACTTTCCTTCCTACATATTTATGTGCAAAGTGCACTGTGGCATTATGGGTTCATGACATTATTTTTTAGAATGTCTGATGTTTCACCTTTGCATATTTTATAACATGTTGGGTATACTTCAAGTTAAAATGATTTCGTTCTTACTTTTGTGACATGTATATCATGCTTATGTATATAATGCTTGTGTTTTAGCGCTAACTCTTAAGTACGACTCGGTAATTATTGTTTCTTGTTATTACAAATGTAAGGAATAAATTAATGACTTTCAGTCCGGTGATAGCTATAAAGTGTAGTTAGTCTAGTGTGGTTAATAATTGTTCAGCTCACCATTATTAGACCAGAAGGAAATTAAACTGTGCAGTTTTTTTGATGTCTGAACAAGAGAGAAAAGCAACATGCTGGTTCCTCTGCACAAGGTGCCTGTTTGTAATGGTGGCACATGGTGATGATCACAAAACAACTTAGAACACTTTTCCTGAAAGGGTTGAATAAAAAAATCTTTCTTTGAATTGATTCCTGGAAATTTAGTCATGAAATTAAGTCATGGAAAAAGTTATGGAATTTTGTTGACTGAAAAGTGTATGAACCCTGGATGTAAGTATTGTACTGAAGTGTGTCCGTAAATGGTTTAATTTTTAATGAAACTTTTATTTTGTTTGGATTTGTTGTCCTTCTGAAGCATGGCTTCAGGGGTGAGTGGGCCTGTGTTTTTTGTGGATATTGTAACAGCGCCTATTGCAGTGGAATCTATTTAGAAATGAATTCACGTCAGTTCTTCTCACGTAGGTCTTTCACCTGGAAGATGTGGTGGAGGAGACGGGTTATGTGCTGGAGCGGGATTCGGAGTACAGTCAGCAGTACCTGGAGGAAGAGGAAGAGGTCAACCTCAATGTCACAGTGAAGGGAGGGAAGACGATGGCGTACCAGGTTAGGCGAGATCACTCGTTTGTAAGACACGACACTGCTTCTGGG
>JAODLD010000124.1:9285004-9299353 GCA_026781065.1 Mormyrops boulengeri
TGTGTTAAACGAGGGGAAACCCAAAAATGTGCAGGGCTCTGGCCCCCCAGGACTGGAGTCTGACACCTGTGTCTTAACGAATATAGCAAATGATAAAAGGCATGCAAAATACAAAGGAATATTCATTGAGTGATTTTTCAGACAAATTGTAATAATCGAGTAGTATAGACAATAGTTTTCTTTACTTTCACTTAATTTTATGTAGCCCAGCATCTTAAACATACTTCAGGGTAAGTGTTATTCTTGTCTTATGCTTTGCAAATGCTCTGATCCAAAATTGTATATTTTTGTCATGTTCATTTACACGTATTTTACTGAAGTCTGTATTGGATACATTAGGACTACAACAGCCAAGAGTTTTAAATATTAAAAAAACCAGTTGCTCTCTGACAACACGATGTGTTGCACACTGTGTGTCGGGTGCCGCAGTTCTGTTCTTTAATAACTTGTTAACTTTTTAACTCCTCCTCCCCCACTGCAGATGAAAAAACTATACAGATCATTACAGAACTAATACAAACGGAGAAGACCGTTTGACCCTGAAATCATGGACCTTCAATAGTCATGGATCCCCAGGAGCAAAGCAAACAGAATGAATGATGAGCTTATTATTTCTGTTTTGTTCAATATTTACGACAGAACTTCAAATAAATCTTTTAATGACATTGTATGTCTGTTTTACATATGTATACATGTGCATTTTATACAGTGCGTGTGTATGTGTGTGCGCGCACGTGCATATATATTTATATATATGTAGGGCAGGGTTAACGCTGGTATTTCACACTAAAATATATTACAACTTACAACTGGTTTTTGACTCTCGCTTTAATCTGTGTACTTATACTTTGCTATTCATTTGTTATGTCTTGGTAGTTTCATTATTCAGTGAAAAAACAATAATGACCTGTGATTGTGTAGGGATTCTGTCCAGGATCCTGCAGCATTTGCAGGTTGGCATTATAGTGAGATTAGTGAAACAGCTTGATAAAAACACATTTTTGAGAACCCTGAGTCATATGGACTTTTATTCTTGAGTCTGGACTCCATTTTAGTCAGAGAACTTATATACAAATGGTGAAAATTCAATACCATTCTTAATCTTCTCAACAGTGTTTATCTAACAAAATCAATTTAAGGCTTGCATTTACTACTGTAAATGTTCAGGAGTCTGCTGTAGCGATGATATTGTATCAGAGGGACATGCATGCGACTATATTTCCCAGAGGAATCCACTACCCTGCAAAAAAAATGCTGCCAATGAGCACCTGGCTCATGCAGAAAGACCAGTGAGGCGAAACCTCTTTGGAAAAGATAAGAAATGTTGCATTGGCAAAAACAAGCATGCATTATACCCAAACACATCCTGTCCGGGGTGAACGTTTGCCCTCTGTGGCATGGTACAGACTCCACCTTCCTGGGCCCTGCTCAGGATAGATAAGTGGTTGGAAGATAATGGAGTCTGCCTTTGAATCACAACAGAAACAGTGCTCCTTGGCAAATTACAGTGTAAAGATCGTATAACCTTTGTTTGGTAATATTATATGTTAACAGCACCATCCATTAAGCATTCATAGAACATTCAGTGCACCTTCATAATGCATTTATTAACTCACAAGCAGCATGTAAGTATATCTTCACATCGTAACATACTTTCTCCGCTTTATATTAATAACATATTATACAAATATAATGTTTGATATTATCATATAATGTTTGGGAATATATATTACAACAGTCAAGGTACATTAGGATGTTCTCTCTTTGCCTACCTCATCTTGCCCTCAGTGCCACATAGACACACATGTAGGTGAGAGCAAGCTTCACAGTGAAGGGCAGCCACCTACAGGGGTGCCCATGAAGCTGTGTGTGGGGCTGGGGCCCACAGATGTGACTATTCTACTGATGCCGGGCTCGAACCAGTGACCTCCCAATCCTGAATTATGAAGGTACACTGAATGTTCTATGAATACATTACAAAGACATTACGAAGGTGCAGTTAATGTAAAGCGTTACACATTGTTTTGCTGATAGTTATACACTGTCACCAGTAATTAAACTGCACTGCTCAGTGCAACTGACTGTTCAAGCTAAGAAATGTAGAAAGATGTACTAACATAAAACCAGCAACATAAAATATTGAGATAATTTCTTGCTTGGAACCTGAGTGCTGCTCCCAATTGGGCCATTTTGGGTTTCCAGTGTAAAGACGTGATACATAAAGGTGGAAAATTCAGGTTCAGAAACTACAGATCTAGACCAACATTTAGTTTCAGCCAACCAGATTAGCATAAAAACTTGCAGTCACAAAGTATTCAACTGGTTGGTTAAAACAAAGTCTTAGTCTGGATTTCTACTTTCTGGACCTGAACTGTCCACCGCTGATGGTACCTCACTCCCTGAATCAGGACAGGAAAATGTGTGTTGAGTTTTCAGCAGGCTTTGGGTGAATAATTTCCGTGTCTGTTTCATTACCCGATCATTTCATTGATATAATTTAACAGCATACTTTAAAGAAAATAGACAAATATAGCCAGTATAGCTTATAAATTAATGCATGAATGGATGAAATACACAACATAGTTAAAGAAAAACAGTATAAACAATTAAGCAGTTAAATAATTAGCTAATTTTTATGTAAATGAGTCTACATTATAACATATAAACTCACAATTATCATTAACATGTAACAGCATACAATATATATTATGCAATAAACCATTTTCTTCCACTAGTCCACTGTATGACATTTTTACCAGTGTGGATTAAACAGGATTAGGGTTTTATTTTTTTACCCATAAGCCACAGGCGTCTTCCCTGGTCACAATGGATTCACCTATGAATGGATTTTTGAATACATTAGTTGTCCACAATTTGTGTCCTTTTCATATTAATTGAAATACTGTACTCCACTATCAGAACTCTGAGCTTGACATTCTGCAATGAAAAAACATTTACTGTAAATTTCCTAGAAAACTAAATTACATCCATTCTGGGTACAGACTGAGTTTAAATAGAAACAATACATGTAGAAATGTACATCTAGACATTTTTTCCTCAAAAGGTACTCAGTGATTGCAATGTTTTTACAGTTTTATTCCCAGGATATACTTACCCATTTGCTAGTATTGTATTACACTGTAGGTAGGATCATCAATGGTTGAATAAGCCACACTATCTATGAGAGAGAACATTTGGTACAAGTTTAACATAATACTTATAGTGTATGACAGGCATTTCTAACAATACTGCGATGAATACTGAAAATTCACATACTTTCAGCCCTCCCTGGCAATGGTCCCCTTCTGAAACACAAAGTAAAAGCAAAGATATTTATTTCAACTACATGTCTAAATAAAAACACTATAAGCATTTTAGCATGCCTTACTATAAAACTCAGATCTTAAGTCTATTAAATCACCCTTCGATAGATACAGTTTTTACCTGGTAACCTGGGGTCCGGGGCGACCTGGGACCGGAACCCTCTGATTGGAGTAGAAGTTTTCATAGTTCATGGGAGCTGATACAGAAAGTAAAAGTGTGATGGAAGGCGAGGGTGGCAATAACATTGTTGCAATACGGTAGAAAGCAGTATTAATATACAGCACGTGGATATGACATTGCAAAACAGTCACAGAAAAAGCACAGCAAGTGTTACTGAAAAGATATCCAGCAGGGTGACAAAGGGCCCCTGGAGCTAACACTAGTACTACTCAGGCGAGTGAACATGTGGAGGAAGGTTGTGTCGCACTGCAATAGCTTTGTGCCTCCGAATTTATGGAGATCAGGTACAATAAGAAATATTTCATTGATCCCAGAGGGACATATTCGTTTGCATACAGCAGGAAGTACATAAAAAGCAGAGACACAAATAAAACACTAAATCAAGACAAAGTGCACAGGGTGCTGCTTGGTGCTAAAACAGTGGTACAAGGGGCAGCACATTTTGGTTATTAGCAATTTTTGCCTGCCCAGTTGATGTTGGTTTATTGTAAATAAAGGCTGTATCTGACCTAATCTCGGACCTTGCTGAGCATTTTGTTTTACCCTAACGTCCCCTAATCCCCCTTCCATGTGAGAGTGGCACCTGGGGGCTTGTCACCAGTCTTCCTGAGGTTGATGAAGTGCTCAATGTCGTCCTTAATGTTGCACTGCTCCAGAGACTTCCTCACCTCCTCGTACAGCTGATGTCACAACCAAAGTTAGTCACTTAGAATCTGCTCTCCACAGAAAGAGTTTTGTTTTACCTTAAAAGTACCTTAACTAGGTGTCGCTGTTCCATTTTTACCTGTTTTAACTTACATGCATTCTAACACGCGTGTGTCTTGTATTATACAGGTAAAACGCCAACATCATATTAGATGGAATTTTGGGAAAATGCTATGGCAGAGCATTCAGAGTCATCAAACAGAATCACTCAGAATCACACTTAATGAAGATGCAGAATTGCACATTTTTTGGCTGTGGAAGAAAAACTCGTAAACACACACGCACACAGACAAAGAGGAAAGGGGTTGTGGGTTGAAAACCACAAAGCTAGTACAAGATTTGCCATATTTAGGTTATAGATGCGCGAATCATTTAAGTGTTAGTGGGTTGTGTGGCAGATAATTACAGTTACACAGTTACAGTTTGGCAGGAGAAGACATCAGTTTTAAATATTAAATCCTTCAAAAGGTGCAGCAAGCATGTTTATCAAAGCGAAAGCAGAGATCACCAAGAAAAGCCATCACACTGCTATCTACTGGAAACCACTTCCGTTCATTATTCATGCTACAGTATGTAGGAGGAACAGTGTGTACAACAAGAAGTGTGAGAGTAAAGGACTGCACACCAGAAATGCATGGGTAACTTATCCTATGTTCTTTCATCATTAATCAATCACAATGGTTCATATATTTCATGCAGTTACTATATTTACGATTTGTACTTTCCTCTGTGAGAGAAAGGAAGTCATCACACAACAAACTTAAGATAATATCTAGTCAATACAACCATGTTGCTTTTGTACTTGTTTTTTTATTCCTTAGTATTTTTTTGCATTCCTTTCTGTTATTTTGCCTTTAACACATCAGAAACATATATTTTTGATTTACATAGTAATGTTTAACAATACTTAACAAGGGAGTTTTTCAGCTAACTATTCAACTGTGCAGTGAATCCTCACCCAAAAACCAAGGCAGAAGATGGATCTGCCTGTAATTCAATGCATATGAACATCATTGTAAGTGCCATTTATACAGAATGGTGTGTTTTTTATTTAATTAAATGGTTAGGATATTTTATGTTAAACCTGCCATTATAATTTGACTTTTATGTAGCATATCATACAGAAAAGTGCTTCTCCGGTTAGTTGTTCATTTTGCGACTGCCGTAAGGGATATGTGTCAGAGGAGCAATAAAGTTTTTTTTTTGAATGTAAAAATGAAGAAGTGGACGTCGGGAGCCACACGGTTGTTTTACCGTGATTGGTAACCTACCAGTCTAACGCGTAAACAGTCTACCGTCGTTCTTTTCACAGAAGTGGTCAAATGTTTAGATTGTGCCATGAAGAATAACGTTTCCGACCTAAGATGACCACTACAATCATCATCCAGGATGACTCCCTACAAGGGGTGTCACGATATACCGCTTTGACAGTAACCGTGATATTAAAAAAAAAAATCTTGGTACTGTGTTAATAATACACGTATTATAATATTATAAATAATCCAGCACCAATACCTATCTGGTTGATACAACATAGCAGATGGCTGTATTGCTCCTTAATGCTGGTTTCCACCTCCATAAAATAAAAAAAGAAGAAGTCACAGCAACTAACTAGCTAGCAGCTACCCTCACTACCCGATCTGCACCACCTGCCTGATTTGTATCTCGCACTTTGCATCTGTGCATGCATAGCATTTTCGAGCATGTGTACACCACATTACATTTTCTGGCACTGCTCAGTCCATTCATTCTGCCATCTACAGTAAACCGTATTGTTTTCATTTATAGTGAACTACAACTATTGTTTAGCGAGAACTGGTGTTAATTAATTCCGCTCACTGAAAAAAATCCATTTTCACTGCTTGTCATTTTAAGGCATATTTATATTTATATCACTCCAAATCAGTAGGATAAGAAAAAAATGGAAAGAATAAACAACATACATTTCTCCAGTTGTTTGTCCTATTGGCATAATCTACTGACTCTGCTGCAGCATAGAAATCACAGCCGTGAGCAACATATACAGTCACCCCACTGTGACTGGTGTACGTAAAGAGACCCATAAACATTCACTCATGCAAGTATGCACTGGGCCGGTAGAGATTGCTTACTAGCAGTCAGTAAAATGAACCTGATGTCATTAAAATAAATATTAATGGGATCAGATTGGGTCATGAAAATATCCAGGAATGAAGTGGTACAAGTCAGGCACTGACATGTAATATACCATAAAGTGTAGTGCTGCACGAGCACAGATGTGCGACGTACAATACTGTGTGCTCTGCGCAAAATTTTGTCGGAGGAGATTACAGACGAGAGCAAGACACTCTACCCGCACCCAAAAAAGAGTTAGCTGGCCAGTGTGGGAGTTTTTTGCGTTTCGTAAAAAAGATGAGCTCATCGTAAAAAAGATGTCAATTGGTTGTGTTTTAACTCTCCATTAAGTAGTGTAATTGTTCTTTTTGTATGCTTTTGTATAGTTATGGTTATAGACTCTCCACCTCATTACACCCATATTTTTAGTTTATTTCATTTGCCAAAAAAGAGATAAAACACACAAATGTAGGGATGAATTCAACGGATAGCATTATTATCACTATTATTTTGTTCAAATGTATGATAATATCATTAACGTTAAGCCTTTTGGTCACAATGATCGTATAGAAAAAATCTGATATTGTGACAGCCCTAATCCCCACAAATATTACTGAACTTTTGTGTGCTATTGGGACACTGAAACACACAAAGGCTTTGTGAAAACAAGCACTATACTTCAATCTCACCTCATCACTGGTAACACACTGCTGAGAGAGATGGTTGAGGTGAGTCCACACTGTGTTCCGCAAGGTGTTAATCCTCTCTACTTCCTGTTGTTCAAACATCTATGCAGAGGACACAACTGACTTATTTTTTATCATGTTACACAGGAATTTATATTTATATTTTGGAATCCCAGCAAACAGGGTGTACTCCAGCCTTGCGGCCTGTGCTGCCTGGGATAGGCTCTAGGGGCCCCATGACCCCAACTTGGTTAGAAAACAAACAGATGGATGGATCTATTCAGCATGTTCTATGTATTAAAACCAGTTTGTGAAAGAGCACATTGCCAGCATTTTCCCCATTTCTTTGTAATTTAATTGATTTTCCTTCAAACATTCAAATAATCCTTCACTGATAACTGTATGCATTAAATCTATTCCCAAAAGACTGCCATGTGGATTGTATTTGACCAAAAACAACCATTTAAATCATATGAATCCAAGCAGTTTTATTGGCGCTATTAGAATTTCAGGTGTTCAAATTACTTATAATAGGTTAACAAATAAGGTCATGGCAGTGCATGGAGCAGGGTTAAAAAGAGGGATGATCTACAGAGCAGCTCCAAGAAAAAGTGGTTTATTAAGAGAAACCTAACACGATGGGATTAACCACAAAATAAAGGGGCCACGAGGAGTCAAGAACTAGACGGGAGAAATGAGAACTAAAAAGAGCCACAAAATCAACATACTAGGGAACACCCAAAGCTACAAACACGCAGTAACAAGTACACATCTTAAACATAATGGCTAACTGAAAAACAGGATGAGGACATGCACCTAAATACATACAAACAACAATGCTAACATGGGGCAGGTGAGAACTATAACCAAATCAACCAATCAGGACTGGTACAGGACAACAAGAAACAGGTGGAATAAGTTACAATTAATGAGCATAAGAAACTAGGAAGCATTGACAAGCACTGGGCGCTAAAATTAAGAAAGACTAGGAACATAAGTACAGGCAGAACAGAACTAAACCAGGCATGGGCAGGGTAAACCAAAAACATTGACACAAAGCAAACACAGGGATAAACAATACCCATCACTAAGGATAAAATAAAACCCAATAAACTAAACAAAAGTTGAGGCAAAACTCAGACCAGCCTCAAACCCATGACTGGAGGGATGTCAGCTTCTGACCCAGTCACGCAACCCATAGAGTTGCATGGCAGCCTGGAGAGTAGGGAAACACACAAGGGACTTAGGGCTACAAGACTGAGAGAACAGGATAGCTAGCAACACCTGCTGGCCAAACGGGGACAAAACAAATGGGACAGGGCCAGATGGGTATCGACCCAGACAAAATAATATGTATAAATTTCAGAAAATTGCAACTACTGATAATAGCCATTCACCCTCAGAGCACAACCTCGTACCTCACATGACTTGATATATTCATTCAGCCATTCTTCTTGAATCTTGTTGAACATGGTCACATTGTGGCCGTACATTCTGTCTGTAGAGAAATATTGATTACTAAGTATCCCTGTCCTGTCGCAGTAAAAAGGGCAACAACACACTTTAAAACCTGAGTTACCTGCTTCCTCAGCAGTCTGTTTTGCTTGCTGCGTTTTTGCATACAACTGGAAAATGAATACGTAACATTATTCTATCAAACAAAATAATGATGGATGCATAATCGCAAATGCAACTTCAAGCACAAAGTTGAAGAGCAAAATACCTACATTCACAAGCAAAAACACACTGATAAATGTATATTGCTTCTGTAACCATTTCCCTACATACCTCCCTGGTGCTAAAACCTTAAGGTACCATGCAATGTACTCCTGCCAAATCACTGTATACAGACCATAAGTCATAGTTATTCGTCGGTTGGGCCTACCTTCTCCTGCTGCTTGGTGTTGCTTGTGCTGACATTCCTGTTCATTGTCTGTTCCGCATCCTCCTTATCACGACACTTTTGCTCATAGGTTTTCTTTGACTGTCAACAGCAGTGGGAAAAAAAACATGAATAAATGGGTCGTTCTTCCTCAAACTTCTCTACTACATACAACTATATTTGAATTTTAAAACACAAACTATCATAGTTTGATTAATTCTAAATAATTTCCACAATAGCTTAACACTATTGTTTAATTAATGGAGTGTAAAAATTTAGCCTGAATACAACAATACATATTCATCAATCCAGTTTCCCACTGCTTTGAGTGGTGATAAACTGCTGATTCTTCATGTCAATTAGGGTCAGATGAATCTCAGGTTACTATCACCTGGCATTTTTTAGAAACACAAATGTTGGCTAGTTTGAGGTTCATTTTTTCCAAAGAGAACAGTAACATTACAGAGCAATAGTTAAATGCTTATTAAAGGATTTTCACATAGGATGCATCAGTCTTTGGGTCTCCATTCACTTTCATAGAGGCATGCCAAAAGGCGAGTTGACGTCATATTTACATTATCTTTTACATTTTTTAGCAGGCACTTTTGCCCAAAGTTAGAAACAAGCAAGAAAAGTTTGAGGTCAAAGAGCAAGGTCAACCAGCATCAGCACCCCTATGGCACCCCCTTACGGCCCTTAACCCCCTTACTGGGGTTAAGGGCCTTGCTCAATGGCCCAACAGTGATATGAGTATTCTTCCATGGGATTAGAACCAACTAGTTATCCGACATAGGCACAGACACCTAACCTGCAGAGCCACACACATGATTATACTGTAACCTAATTCTTAACGTAGGTTCCGTATTTGCTGATTCAGAAAAATGCGTCTTACCTCCACTGTTTTCTTGTACTGCGTCGCTGTCTGCTTGTGTAAGGCATCCATATGTTGTTCTATCTAAATTTATTAATAGCTTTTCAGTTTAAACAGATATGGACAGTGATTAAAAAACTACAGTTGTGCCATAAAAGTTCTTAAAGGAAAACACACCTAAACACTAAAGTATTACAGATAACTAATTTTAATTTAAAATTCATAACCTAACCTTTTTTCGCACATCCTTCTGCCTTTCTCGGAAATCTTCAAGTTTCTTAGCCTCATCCCGCATAGTTTGGGCCAGTTGAAAGTGTGACAGTCCTACATTTTCAATTTCTACAAAACAAAAAACAAAGATGTAAATTAATGAAATACCTTTTATTAGGAAAGCATTCAAAAATGTAACGGAGAAACATAAAATAGGAGTCTGTTCCAACTCAGAATCAACAGTACAAACAACTTCAAATCAGGTCAAATAATGCAGTAACCTTGTGTAACTGCATTACTTACGCATTTTGAAAAAATCCAGTGACCTCTTTAGTGTGCTGAAAAACACCAAAATATGGAAAGGGACACAACATGTTCATGTTTAGTAGTATAGAAATATGATTACAGGGTGGCAACAAAATATGCAATTACAGGATGCAAAATGTATATATGTATTTACAATATATCCATCCTCCTAAAATGTATGAATAACACTCTTCCTTTTAGTAATTACAGACAGTAGAAACATAGAGTACAGAAGTTATGGACATCACTGCTCCAGAATACAGACAATGATTTTAACATCTGCTGGTAGCTGAAAAGGGCCAACATTTTTCATAAATATAGTCTTAACGTCAGTATTACAGGACTCCTTCTTGATGGTAACTTAAAACTATAAATTGAAAATTACCGGAAATTTTCACACACACACACACACACACACACACATATATATATATATATATATATATATCCATAACTATGGGACTATGGAAAGTCATGACAAAAATCACTTACTTCATTTCATTATGACCACAGACCTTTTTGGATAAATTAAGCAATTCTTTGGCATATTTTTCTTCTACAGAAGCCCTACAATATAACATCAAAATAAACACAGTATTTAGATGATGACAAAATTAAGACCCATACACACATTGTTTAAATTGGGAACAATATGTTTTGTTATTCTGTAGTAGTAAAGACTGTCGACAAATAAAAGCAGATAAAGTCTTCATTCATTAGTCACATTCATTAGAATTTTGCTTTCTAGACCAACGATATCCTATTATATGGGAAACAATATTACCCCACAGTCATCTTATCAAAACAAAGTTGGTATAAGGCCTGGGATCCAAAGATACAGCCACATGAGTAAATTCACCTTAAACAGATTCAGGTTCAATGAGGACAAAAACAGAGTTCACGCTTTTTTTTTTTTTTGACAAACAAAAACCAGGAGCAGGCAGGCCACACATGGTGGCAAACCTGGAAGTTTTAAATCAGATCGTGAATTAAACTTTTACTTGAGGGGTAGCTCTCACACAACATCCGTGTGGGTATTAAGTTGAAATGAACATCCCGCAATACAGCTGCAGCAGTAATACCTTTTATGCTGTTAATATGACACCAGCAGAAAAACAAGGTCTACATTACAGAGTGTGAAATATGAGAAATAGTTGCAAAAATGTTTAGATAAGTAAATTTTTCATTGTGAATAATGAGCTAGAGATAGGCCCATGTTTAGAAATACGCCCAAAAGGCCAAACTGATGTGATAAAATATGTAATGTAATAATGCTGTTGCCTTTAAGGATTAAGCTAGTAAATAGAATACAAAGTTCATTAATCTTTTCTTTTAGGGAAACTTTGCTGAAAAGAGGAAATGTAAATTAAGGTCTGTTTATTTAGAATCTCCAAAATTACATTAAGAGTAATCCAATTGAAAATGCCCTGTGTTTATTGTGACACAGTTACATCAAAACTGGTAACTTTTTTCCCGAGAGCAGTGGCCTCCGTCACACCCCTTCCCACTACAGAACACTGACCATTAAGTCACTTCCACCCCTCTGTATTGCTGCTGATATGCACTTGGTCACTTTAATCACATTGACTTGTAAATACCTAAATCTGTAAATAACTTAGGATTTTCTCATCCAGCACACTGTAGACTGCACTAGGGAATATATTTCTTGTATTTTATTTTACCAATAGTTACATCAGGTTTATTTATATTTATACCATGTCCACAAGACTGTATGCCATATTAATATGGTACATTAATGTGTACTTCTTTGCTGCTGAGCCATGAGCTACCAAACAAATTTCGTTGTATTTCTGATACAATGACAATAAAGTCTCTTATCTCTCTTATCTCTCAAAGAAGCTGTTATATTCTGTAAATTAATCATAGCCATTGTTAGTGTTTTTTTTGTGAACTGACAAGTGAGCACAGAGGAAACTGAAAAAAACAGTGAAGGCTGATCACACTTCTGTTTAGTTTGATGCGGCAGATACTTGCCTGGCCTTTATTAAGTCCTCTAATTCCTTGCATGTCCTCCTGCCATCATTCAAATGCTGAATGATGGTGTCGTACCCTGCGGTGTTGGTGACATCTGCCCCCTATGAACAATATGAAGAACGGCCACCAGAATGAATCATGGCGTGGATACAACACGGCTGTATCTGCACCATGCAACAGAATGTTCTGGGCATGTCAAAAGTTCGTATTTTTCATAACAGTCTGTGGAAAATTAAGGCAGTCAGAAAGGGATTATGGTGGCAGCGTACTTCCTCTTCTAAATAGTTGTGGTCATATGTTTTTTACAAGTGGAACTTAAAGTGATCATCATCCCATCCACACACCTACTTTCAATAAATACGGTTCCAGGATTTGGAAGGACACCGGCCCCAAAACAGGGCACCTCTTCTACTGAAGACGCTTCCCCAAACACAAACCACTTGCGTACATTTCTCCAGCAAAAATGCATATGTATAACCTGTATTTGGGGATTTTTAAAATATATTGGTCGCTGAGGAATAAAAACAGGTGGGCTGGAGAAGGCTATCAGGAATCGAAAATACGAATTACCCTACACCATGATTATGGTATTTAGCATAATTGTAGACCTAGCTATGTAATTCATGCGCACTTGAAAGTCGGACATATAGACATATAATAATCCGTCTCCCATAATAGGCTAAAAGCTATAATTTCCACAGCAGGTTTAAAAGAACAAACAATATTTTAATATGTATCACATTGTCAGAACCAGTTCTGAAAATAACCAATATGTGTTCTTAATTTAGACATTTAACACTGTGTATAGTTAACCATGTAATCTTTCTCAAGATAGCCCTGAAAATCTCCGTTTCTTTTTTAAGTTCTTTTTTTCTAATCAGATATTTCGCATTAAAACAAAAATCGGCATTTACCTGACAAGGGCCAATTTTCATTAAATGTGATTTTAAAGTGAACTAAAATCGAGAATGGCTATATTCTGAGCTGTTTCACATTTTTTTTCACGAGATCTTTAGAGAAAATAACAGCACTTCCTTTTGTGAAATGACCTTTGTGAAGCAATGAGTAGGACTAGCTCTTGAACGAATCCGTGATCGCAGAATTAACCATACAGTTGCATTAAATAGCAAAATACGAAGAATTCAAGAACATTTTCTTTCAAGTGGATGTCTAAGCGGGAAATTGAGAATCAGTTATAACAATGACCAGTCATTCAATTTAGGCTATTATATTGATTGTCATGACTGAAATGAAAACCACACTAGTTACTCACCCAGAAATTGTCTTTAAAGTGAAGTTCAATCATTCTGAGAAATGAATTGCTATACGTTCAGCGCAACTGCGTTCGTCCGTATAGAAATTGACCGACGACTGAAACGCGCAGTGCGCACCCTCGCTGGTGCGGCTGGCCAGGGCTGTTTAGAAGCATGTGAAATAGCGGGCTGAACTTCCTCAAAAAAGCCTGGTTTATGATCTGCTGGGCTCAAAAGTCCATCGAGAATTGCGGAAGCGGAGTGTTCTCTTCTAACGCCCCCGGCGACGCTTCGGAACGGGTTCCCAACACAGCATAATTAGTATTTGTGGCTTTGACGGAGCATCACGCGTCTTTTTCCTTCAGTTTAACTGAAACATGCATCTTCCAAACACGGTTTAACTAAAAAAAGTTGTCAAGGATTTATTAGTAATAATACTCAGTTACCTGTCTTTATAATAATTCTATGAGCATATTCTATGGGCATATGAATGATCATGTGAATTATTCTGACACGTCACAGTTGTTGCTACATATATTATTTCACAAAATAGAAAAGGATCCAGTTGTTTATCTTGGGGAATTCTGGGTTTTAGCTGCTATGGCAGCAGACAGGGAGGCGACTACCTCTTCTGCTGTAAGTGAGCAGTGTGAAAACCCCAGCCAAATCTTTGGAGTATACACTGTGTATATACACTGCTCAAAAAAATTAAAGAAACACTTTGAAAACACATGAGATCGCAATCATATTGGATATCTATACTGACATGGACTGAGTAATGTGTTAGGAATGAAAGGATGCGACATCGCTTGATGGAAATGAAAGTTATCAACCTACAGAGAG
>JAODLD010000124.1:9312961-9326123 GCA_026781065.1 Mormyrops boulengeri
AAAATGAATAATTATTTTTTCTTTCTATCCGTTTTTTTACTTTTTTTAATCAATTATTTCATTAACATTTTTTTTTCCCCCCCCCCCCCCGAAACCGAAAATGCCAGATACCATTTTAGCTAAACCATAACCCACCAGATTATCCTGAACTTCTTTAGCGAAGTCTTGGGTTTGGCCGCATTGGGCCTGTTGGGACCAGTATATGACTGTTGGGAAAACGGGCACTAAAAAGAAAGTAATTCATGAACTGAAATAAAAATGAAAACGATATTTACAAGAAAAATGTGTTCGGTTTTAATCAGCAAAAAGTATGGTCACACCACCAACATCTTTTTACCTAGTTTAACCACAATATCTCCTTTAAAAAAGATGTTGTGGTTGCTAAACTGTCCCTTCTTCACCACAACTTCAGTGCTTGTCACGTCCATAATTTAAAGCATGGGTGTCAAACTCCAGTCCTGGAGGGCCGGAGTCCTGCACATTTTTTGGGTTTCCCCTCATTTAACGCACCTGATTCAACTCCTTGTGCCAATTACCTCACAGCTCTTGAGCTGAATCATTTGTGGTTGAACATGGAGAGAACTAAGCTACACAGGGCTCTGGCCCTCCAGGACTGCAGTTTGATACCCCTGATTTAAAGAAACCGTAGCATGTAGCGTGCTCCGCTAATCAAATTTAATAAACATATAGATATGCCGAATTTATACAGATTACCAAATTTTGGGCATTACAATATGCGTTTTATTAATATTTTAGGCACACTACTAATTTGCTTATCGAAATGTGGGCAAAAATGTCTGTTTAGTGCCAAAAAGCCATGTCTAAATTATCTAATCCCTGCAATGACATACATTTTGTTGTCAAAATAAAATTATAAAAATATATAAATTTAAACAGTCAATTTGATTTTTCTGGAGGAAAATTGTTTAGTCGATTTAATCTAATCTGTAAAACAGTCGATGGATTAATGCATAGAAAAATAGTCATTAGTGGCAGCCCTAGTAATGAAGCAAAATGTGGTGTTTGTCAAAGAACCAGTGCTTTTCTGGTATTTCCAAATATATTTTGGGTATACTGCAATATTTTGAAATCTTGCATTGTACTAGTAAATCCAGAATACTGCGTTATACTGTTTTACCTTAATACCACCCAAGCCTGTCAAAAGAGCATTTTGAAATTAAACAGTTCATACTGACTAGTAGTCCTAAGTCTAGCTAGCTAACTCCTTTAAATGTGAAGTAATGTTAAGTGTCTGTAGCAGATAATTGATTCATAGTTCTTATAGCCTATTTTTTTTTTTTCTCTCATTACTCATTTAATTAAGATACTGCATAAGAACTTTCTGCTGCTACCTGTACTACCTACCTTAGTACACAACAGTGATTACCATCTATTAGTGTGTGAAGTTGCATGATTGTTTTTTGGCTGTTAGCCTAATGCGGTGGTCTACCTTATATTGCATGTAAGCTTATATATGGGCTGTATGCTACAGAAACCACAAGTTAGCAGTTTTAATGATTATCAAGTATATGTTTAAAAATCAGTCTGAAGTTTACCACCATAACTTTTGCGAAAGCTCTGCATGCACTTTTCGAGCCATTCACAATTTTTGTCCTTGCTGTTGGACTGTAACGCACACAAAGGACAATATCGGGATTAGTATCAGCGATGCAAACCTTGGTATTGATTCAAATTGGATTGAAAAGAAAATCTATGGCATTGCCCATCCCTAATATACTGTACCTTATTAAGCTTTTATCTCGTATGCAAAACATGCATAATGGAAGTTATCACTGCAGACCTGAACTGTCCCTCAAACCAGCCTAGATAGTGGAATGTTATATTGTATCAAAACTGATTGGTAACTCTTTTTTTCTTTTCAAAAGTGTGTGTTTTGTGTTGTAATATTGTGAACATTTATTTTTATTAGAGTCCATCCCTTGCACAAGTAAAGATTGAAGAGGCAAAAAGAGAGCTGGTAGGTGGTTATTGAGTTATTTTTCGAATCTTGATTGTCAGTACCAATTTGTATTGCTCAATGAAATGAATGAATTTTCATATTGTGAAATGTGTGAGAAATGCTAAACTGTTAACCACATGTTAAATTGACAAAAGGAAATATTAATGTGTCTTTTGTGATCTTCAAGGCTGTGATTGATGCCGAACTAGAAATGAAGGTGGACATCATGAACCTAACACCCAAATAGTACAGAGCACTGCTTAATGATAATGAAGATGTTAATGTCATTAGAGGGGGTTGTATATGGGAGGAGTTTGTGTGTGTGTGTTTAAATCCTGTGTAATTGACTTTTCAAATGTATTAAACGTCTTTGTAGTTTATTTATAAAAATCCCTCCAACATAATGAGAAAGTATTGTACTTATCAGTCTTTAACTGGCTTACTGGAACATGTTTGTCCTAAAAGTGCTATTCAACTGAACTTAACCTAAAGCATACGTTAACTTGCGTACTGATTTAATCAGTTTTATGTCTTTGTAACTTTGCAACTGTCTTATCTGCAATAAATGGAGTAATACAATAAAAAATCTGATTTTCATATTTTGGTAAAAAATGCAGTTACTGCAGTTTTTTTCTCTCTAAATATGAACATCTTTTAATTTCCAGATTTTGATTTTATCCTTTTGTGTATTCACTGTTATGTAATGATAGGAAAAATAAATAAATAGACCAAGAAAGATTTTTTTTTTTTTTTTCCTCCCAATATTTATACAGACAAGTATAATCTAATACACGTCAGTCACTTAAATTCGTAATATAGAAAACGATATCAAAATTTGGACATAGGCGAATCTTGTCAACTGCTCCCTTAAAGTGGGAGTTTATATTGCCTTTCCTTGTTAATGCAAGTTTGTTTTTTCCAAAGTGAAATGAAGTCTGCACCCTGTTTTCATTTGGGGTTAAAGCGTATGGAATCTCATCCACGGAAATAATGAGATTGATGTCGGAGTTGCGGCATTTTTGAGGACCATTCCTTGAAGGGTTTAAATGCATATTCCTTTCCTCGTTGACAGAGGGCGCTACCCCATTTTCCCTTTAGTCAACCATGGACACTTTCGCCGGAAATTACGCATGTATATGACGTGAACAACGGCCGGTGGTGACATTTTAAAATAAAGTAGAACAAGGTGCTAGGAGGTACTTAAGCAAGAGGTTTAACTTAACGCTGTTTGTTGATATTAAGCGTTTATTTCGAACAATGTAAAAAGCTATCAAAATTGACAGCATAAGATGTTAAAGACGTCGGGCACGTAAAGACGAACACTTCAATAATCAGGTAAGTTGTTTTAGTATACGATATTGAAATGTGGGTATTGCTAGTTAGCTAGCACATAGTCCTTTAGCCGTGCAGCTAGCTGTGCCCTTCCATTTTGTCGCTGCGATTATTTGCCGTCTAACTTCGAAATGCAGCCGAAGCGAACGCGAAGAAAGATTTTTGATATGAAAGAGGTCGGTGGTCTTGTTTCACAACTGCAGACTAGTGCGCAGTGACGTTAGTAACTGCTGTTTCGACGGAAACTGGAAGCGGCACGAAACTTAAATGTTGACACCAAAATAAGGTGCGAATGAGAGCATTTTAATGTAGCTGACAAGCGCGCGAGTCGTGCTATATCCATTTCCGAATTTATGCGGCAATAAAATGAAGCTGCTTGTATATTTGCATCCGTGTTTTTTACTCTAGTTACCGAGTGAGATGGGGGGGTTGCCCTGGGATTGACGATCCGTGCAGGTATTCCGTGTTGTTGTGTTGCAGACCGTCGGACTTCAGTGGTACCGGCAGCTATAAACAACTTGTCGGGACTTTGAAGGCGCAGTGCGCGGCTGAGTGGGGAGATCGGCGAACCTCTAACGGTGGGCCTAATGATCCGCAGCCGGCTTACGCGCAGCATCCCGGAGAGATGCTTTATTTAATCCTTCAACGCTTGAATTTCACCTGTCCGAAGTTGTCCCATAAGAATCATAGTCGCACGCTGGCCTGCAGGGGAGGCAGATGCGGCCTCCCGGGGCACGTAGGCTCCGTCGTCCCGGTCATTGGCTATTCTGGCGTAATTGCTGGCGGTCTGCTTGGGCGCGGCAAAAAATAGCAACCGATGTCGCGGTTGCTGTAGCAGTGCGTCATTTTTCCCCCCGCCGACTTGCAGCGAGCTCGAGTTAAGGCCACGCGGCCGCCGCCAGGCTCCCTTTGGAGGCCCGGCTATTCGCGGCATCCGTAGTCGGGAATGTTATAACGTAATAGCGGCAGTGTAATTGTATTTTCGCCTGGGACCCGGTCCGTTTATGAGCAGCCAAACGAATAGCCAGAAAAAAAATTATGTTGTATATTTGGGCGGGGGGAAGGCGAGACGTGGCACCCCTCAGAACCTGCACCAAACTATCGTTTAAAGTAATCGTTATTGTTTATACGACGAACAAAGCTCATTCATTAACTTAATAAATATATTTTCTAGATAGCTTTTTATGAGAGATTGCGGAGTGTTTCCTGTTCGCTTACAGCCATTTTAGTTGGCAGTAACACAGCTACAAGATACCAGGTATCTGAATGTGGTGTGTTTACAGTTTTTTTCCCCCACAGTGCATAAACTGCCGTAGAGTATAGGAATTCCGCTTTTTAAAGCTTCGTGCTTCTGTTACTTCCTTAGATTGTACGGAAGTTTGGTGGATACCTGAAATAGCGGAATAATTGATTTTCATTTTTTAACTTATTTTCCATAAATCATTCAGTATTTGGCCCTCTTTAGTTGTTCCATAGGTTGTAGTACTGGGAAACTAGAAACCTCAGAGGAGGATCTTTTTTTAGGTAATGTTTTTATAGTGATCTGCATGGAATTCTGAATTAAAATGGCCTTCTGTCACATGGCCTGCAGAAACAGGGAGTGTTTCACTGCTAGTTGTATGTTCCCTGTTCCCTGTTTCTTGATTCTTAATTAAAAGAAAATTCAGGAACCAAACCTGCAAATATAATACTAGCAATACTGATACTGCTACTTCAGTGAGTAGCATCAGTAATTGGTATTTGTTTGCTTGAGGTTGGCAGGGCCCAATTGTTGAATCGCTTTTGTAGTAACAATGTTTAAGTTTAACGTTGCAGTAAGTTTAAATTCATTCAATAAATAGGTATTTGCTTCTTTCATCACTTAGCAGGTTTGGGGTTAATATGTGGAATTAAAAAATTGCTTTTTGTGCGCAAAGGCTGTTTCTGATCACAGCCTACTTGTGACCAATGTTGACTAAATGTTTAGCCTACTAAACTTAAGAAACATATAGTTCTCTCCAACTTTGACATTTTTGTGAAGGGTTGCCATGCTGTTATCTTCAAATATTTAAACATTTATATTCAGACTTAATAAACTTCATTTAGCTGTTAAATTTTTACTTAATCCCCAATTAGTAAATAATAGGTCATTTGGGACATTTAAAAATCTATTTTCATACTGTGGCAAGTGTTTGTCCATTTTCTTGATCGCTTCCTTAATGCCTTTATCCAAAGTGAATTATTTTGCCCATTTATTGGACATATTCAGTTTTAAAATGTGCTGTGCCTCTATTTGGTGCATAAATAAATATGTAGGTTTTGTTCATGGCTAAAGCAGACTGTTATTTCTGCAAACAATTAGATGGCATGAGCACCTGTTTCAGGCAGGTTATCTGTGCCAAAAGGAATACACAGTTATGTGATGGTGATTAGACCTAGTCAAGGACCTGCAGAAACTGTTATCCGTATTGAGGGCCATGACCTTGCAAAGAAACCTGTGTGAATATACAGCGAGTCATTTTCTCCTTGTCATTTTTGTAATGGCTGACTATGGTCTCTTGACTGTTCTGGTTTACTGTTAATCATTTCTCTAAAAGCCTTTGAAATCTTGTCTGCTACTTTCCCATTATCTTCAAAATAGTTTGGAACTTGTTCTTTGTTACAGGTTATTTCTTCTCCAGTAATTTATTTTGGATATTTGCGTCTGTCTGAGATTTCTGGAGACAGAGGTTGGTACAAAACCTCTGCTATTTCAGTACATGAATAACCTCTGGTAATAAGTCCCCACCCATGTCCTGAATTGGTTCTTGCGTGGTGTCCATTTGTCTGTTGCTGAATCTGTTAATATGAAAGTAGTGTCTTGGGGTGACCTTGTTTATGCCCTCCATGGCTTCTATACTGGAATTGTTCCCCTCAAGTCACCGTGCTCAAATTAGGAAAACCAGTAAATCTTGAGATTCAGTGCATTTTTTTGGGCACTTTCCTTTTGATATTGCTAGTGTTTCACATCTTGTTATCCCTTGTATGAAATGGATCCTTTGCCTTTTGGCAGACTATATTGGGAATGCCTAGATGATTGGCAGCTATGTCTGCAGCGACATGGCCCATTCTCCAAGTAACAACTGTGTCAGCTGCTTTGTTTATTGATGCAGGTCCTCAGTTTGATGTTTCCACAAGCAGGGCATCTTATCAGAGGATCCGTCGTGCATACTCTGTCAGTGGTACCTCTTCTGTGTTGCAGGCATATTCCTGTTGGTACCACGGCTGCCGCACCCCGCTGCCCTGTGCTCTGAGACCAGAGACAGACGGGGGTGTCTCCACTCGACTGACATGAAGATGGCTGACACCGAAAAGCCTGAAGAGTTGGTGGACTCCAAGCCGCAGACAGAGGAAGCGGCTACAGGTGCAGCTGCTGTGGTGACGGGAGAGGATGAGCCCCTTAAGACAGAGACCACCTCCCTGTCTGAAAAGGAAGGCGATAGCCCCCTGCAGGTCGAGCCGGGTCTGCTCTCCATGCCCTGTCTGCTGAAGGAGCTGCGGAGAGACTCGCCGGAGTCGCAGCAGGCCTCCACGGAGAGTGAGAAGCCTCTGTCTTCAGGCCATGCCTATGAGAGTGACTCCTCCAACCCCTGCATGCTCTCCCCTTCTTCCAGCGGACACCTGGCTGACTCTGACACCCTGTCATCTGGGGATGAGGGCAGTGCAGTGCAAGCAGAAGCTAGTGGTGCCACTGAGGCCGGCGATCTCGGCCCAGGGGCCAGTAATCAGGTAGTGGCAGTTGGGGGTAGGAAGTCTCGGCGTCTGCGCTCCGAAAGCGAAATGTCTTCGGCAATGGCTGCCAAGAAGAATCGCTGCCAACCCAGTGGCGGCGACAGGCAGCCTAACGGCCGGCTGGCCAAGGTCAAAGGGCATCGGAGCCAGAAGCACAAGGAACGCATGCGGCTACTGAGGCAGAAG
This sequence comes from Mormyrops boulengeri, assembly GCA_026781065.1. NCBI lineage: Eukaryota > Metazoa > Chordata > Actinopteri > Osteoglossiformes > Mormyridae > Mormyrops > Mormyrops boulengeri. The sequence continues at coordinate 9,320,190 of JAODLD010000124.1, forward strand.
CGGGAGGCAGCCGCCAGGAAAAAGTACAACCTGCTGCAGGACAGCAGTACAAGTGACAGCGATCTGACGTGCGAGTCCAGCACCAGTTCCTCAGATGATGAAGATGTGGTGTCAGGGAGCAGCAAGACAATCACCACGGATATACCAGGTACCTCACACGTCGACCCAGTAAAGATGCTCCCTTCAGTTTTGTCACTGCTGAGTTGTGTGCATGTGTTTGGTCAGTCGTGGCCTCATTCTTGTGACAATATCTTTTAAGCATTAATACTGACAACATGAAACAGGAAAGGTAAGGATTTTAAGAAAATTGTATTGTTGCAAAGTCATCCTAAGCTGACATGGATTTTTTTTGTGGTATTACCTTGTACTCCATCAGGAAAACATTAGTGTAGATGCTGTGATCAGTAAAATAGCTGTCTGTTCCTCAAGTGTCTTTAGACTTGTACTGTGTTGTATGTCTCCTCTACAGTTTTGAGAAATTAAATGACTCTTCTGCTTCTGCCTTTTGATTGCAGTTATTCAGCCCCTTAAATTGATTTGTAAAGGTGTTTTTAAGGTGTTTCAGTATGGCACTGTGCAGTTACAGCTTTGGGATTTTGGGGTTGAAATCCTGTGATTTTGCTTTGTGCATGTTCTTAGTACTTCTATATGAGTTTTCATAGTGTTCTGGTATGGTCCAGTCTTTCAAAGAAACACTGTTCAGGTAAAGTTGTGGCTGTGTGTGTGTGTGTGTGTGTGTGTGTGTGTGTGTGGCTGTGTGTGTGTGTGTATTTTTTGGGTGTTGGACCAGAAAGGGTCCTGGGTGTACCCCACCTTATGGCCTGTGGGTTCCATGATAATTGGCCATTCGCTGACTCACTGGGAGGATTTATGCAAAGTGGGTTTGAGTCACAGTTGTATCCTGTATGTTGTATCAGATATTACCGTGTCACCTTGTCCCTGTGAACGCCAAGCTTCCGTGTACTGACGGTATTTTGCCAGTGTCTTCTGAAATTCATGGCTGCTTTCAGTGTAAATGATCACTGCCCAACCCGTTTGACTTCTGTAAAAAGTACAATTACTTTCTGGTTAAATGTCCTGCTGTAATTTCCTAAATGACCACTTGTGTAGGGGGAAGGTTGCTTTGTTGGAGAATGATTATTTTCATTAACATCACTGGCAAATGGGAAAATGCAAGGGTTCTCTTCCGCATAAAGTTAATGAAGTGTTCGTCTGGTCTATAAATTGCTATTGAAAATTGACTCTATAAATGGAGTTTACTTTGACCTAAATTACCTAAAAGACCTGATTTTTGTTTGTGAGATCCAGTGCTGGAGGGGGGTAATTTGCAGTATGCTGTATACCGACTAGTGATAACATTCCTGTTTTGAATGTCGGACGTTTTTCTCTCTCTCTATCTCTCTTCCAAGAGAGGATTCTGTCCTCAAAGAAGCTGTACAAATCCAGCTTTGATTTTTAACACCTTTCTAATTGGTGTGATCAAAACTTAAGGGCATTGTCAAATTTGATTTCTCATGAAAGAGGTTGATTAATAGCAATATAGTTTACAAGTTGTACTCAAACTTTTTCTGGGGTCCTTACTTAGTATTTTGGTCATCTTTCATGCTCTATAACCTCATTGGAGAATGAAGTTTTAACACCTTCAGTACTGCATACGCATTGATTCAGGTTTCAATCCCCGGGTTTGAAAACTGGATAGTTTAACCATGAATTTTTTTGTTAATTCCTGAAACCTTTTGCAAAGGAACTGTCCATAGAGATACATGGTTTAAGGGTCACAACATTCAAAATGTTGTGGTCACTGGTATGTTTTACTTGTATCTTGGAAATGTTTTAGTACGGATTTGTTTTTTTTTGTTGTTTTTTTTTGTTTTTGGATGTGATTATTGCTGATTTGATTGAGTTCTGAGTTGCAAAACAAGGTCTGAATATTGTTTTATTATTTAATGAACAGATTTTGAGCATGGTTAGTTTAGCGGTTTGCCAGTTTCATGCAGTTTTTTTTCGTAATTTTCTATATAATGATACAGTTTATAATGTACAGTTTTTGGCAACACGTGCAGTCACTCTTTAAACAAGTGTTTTTGTGCTGCTTTTTTCAGTGTTTTTTTTGCATGTTTATTATCATGCAAGAACATCGGTTTATTTAGGTGGGGTTGGCTACAACCAAACTTTTAACGTGTTTTACCAACAAAATGCTGAAATAATTCTCGAATGGCCTCAATGTCTTTAAAGCTGGCTTCCGTCGTGCCGAAGGAGTGAGCGGTCATATTCAGGGCCTGCTGGACAGCGGCGCGACCTGGGACCGGAACAGCATTGGCAACGTCTTGGAGGAGGCCATGACGCGATTTGCCGCCATGCAGCGGCAGACAGAGGAGCGCTTCCGCTTATGGATGGAGAAACTCACTCGGCTCGACTCGGACGAAGACTCGTCCAAGAACTCTGGTGATGCTAGGGAGTCGAAACTGCCCTCAGGGTGCCAAAGGGCACCTCGTCCGTCCCCCCCCAGCTCATTCCTGCCCTCATCAGAGTCAGCTGAGACTCTGGCGGCATATATGATGGCCCGGCAGAATGCAAGCGCGAACCCCTCGCCTCTTAACAACAACCCTTCGGGGCTGGTTTCCCAAAATGGAAACCCACCTGGTCAAGACCCTGATCTTTTGAACATTTAAGCATGATTTTGGGGACACAAGGCAATATGCATCCATTGTCTGGAAATCAGTACTAGCTACCGTCACAGAAAATGCCAAGCTTTGCCACTTGTGAAAAGGTTCTTTACAGAATAATAGGGTTGTTGGGGGTTTATTATTATTATTATTATTATTATTATTATTATTATTAATCTTTTAAATTTAAATTTTATTCCACATCCCATGTCGTAAATTAGTCATCATAATGGAATTGCATTACAATTTGTCATACGGTCTCCTTAGTATGTGGTAGGAAACATGCTATATTGCAAATAAGTGGGAACTAATTAACCTTCAAATTGCTGCCTTTTCATTTAAATGGATAAGTTCCCCTGTGGCATATTTTAGACTGTTTTTGTACAATAATTTGGTCAAGCAGCAGTTTATCCTGATAGGTCAAAATGACCACTCTCTGTACCAAAAAAAACAGTTGCTTTTCATGTATAAAAATGGCTGAAATGCACTAAGTTCATTGACCCAGCCTAACCACTGCATGTGTTTTGGGGCACCTGGTCACCAAATCACTGTGAGAACCTGCATTTGGGGGAAATGTGACTGAAGCCTTACCTGTTCTCTCATTTTATATGCTTGATTTGGTTACTCTGTACATTTGTGGTTCAGCTTCTGCAGCACTGATGCAGTCTGTATACTTTAGTTTGTAGTGTGTCACTTTTGAAACTTGTAGGTACAAATACAGAAGGTATTCTAGTGCGAACTTTAGTTGTTTGGAAGGAATAAAGACAATGTTCCCTAAACTACAGTTTCACTATGTTAAAATTGTCATATTGATAAGCAGCGATGAGAGAATGGTTTCCTAAGGCTGGGCACTGTAGGTAGAAAGTCACTTTCTTGACTTCCTGAGATCATTATGCATACATGCAACCGTCACATTTTCAGCTCAAATTTATATAGGTTTAGAATTGTTTTTAAGTATAATCCTTGTTTGTTGTCAATTTAAAACATCCCGTAATTCAGGCTCTATAAACTTCAAACTGTGCAGTCCTGTTTAACAGCAGTTGGCAATATACCTGCCCTGTGATGTGGTAGAATTACAGTTTGAAAGTGTTTCACTACAGCAAAGCACACAAGATGGTGAACCTTTTTTTTTTGGCCTGTACCAAATTAGGTACTTCGTTGAAAACCAAAAACTTGGTGCACGTTCTGTGAAGCCTATACCTTACTTGGGAAGTTCTAGCCTTAAAACCAGAAACTCCAGCTGAATAGCCAGTATAAAATTACCTACCGACTGAATAATGGCTCCTTCCTTTTGTCCTGGGCTCAGTTCATGTTGCTTATTTTGGTCACCAGTCATGCACGTACAGTGTGCACATTGACAGGCGTACTTATCAGTCTCTCCCACCAAAGAAGCTGAAGTCGTTCTTTTTTCCTTTTTTTTTTTTTTGCCCCCTCATTACGAACTATTTATTTTTTTGATCTTAACTTGACAGACGCACGCACACACATGCCCAGTCGTTCGCTCCTGCTGAATTTTTTTTTCTTTTTTTATAGAGATTATGTTCTAGAAAGGTGCATTTTTGGTAAGATGTTAATTTAGACAGTTTTAAGGCCTTTGTTTCAATTAGATATACTATATAGTTGAGGCTCCTAAGTGCCAATACTTTGTGTTGCCATAGTTTTAAATAAACAGTTGATTTCAAGGAAGGTCAGCAGTCCTATTGCTTTAACACGTTTTACCTTCATGAAACTACAAAAAAAAACTTATGAAAAATGTCAAGAATTGAAGATTAATACTTGATAAATATGATTTATGCGTTCAGTAATGTTTCAGTGCATTTCCAGTGGGAAGTGGTTTATATTACCCTTTATCATTCTGGTTTGGGGGGGGATACGTATGGAGTGCCACTGTTGGTGAAATGGTTGACATGTTTGGTTTGTCAACTTTGATTTGTGTTTTGCATACTGCATGGACATGTATTGTGGCCTGAGGCATTGTTTCACCCTCGGCAGATGTTGCATGAGATGCACATTTTTTTTTATTTTTTTTTTATTACTTTTTTTGCTTATATCCAGACATGCAAAACTGCATTTAAAAAGGTTGAAGGTGCATTAAGTGCCTTTTGTATATTTTTTTTGTTTGCCTTTTTAACATTATTTTTACTATGCTTTTGAATCTGTAGATAATTTTGTAACTTGTCAGCGCATTTAATCTTGATTTAGAATTCAATAAAAGACTGTGATGCTCAAATTGGGGATAATGTATTTGTACTACCCTTCGGTATGGAGGGGACACTGCCAGGATTCTTTGATTCTGTTGCCCTCATTCTAAAGATGCTTCCTTGGTGTTGCATCAATGCATTTTCAGATTGAGCTATAAATAGCTATAAATGTACATGTGCCAATTTGAGGACTTTTCTTTTAGTTTTAAGGCTTGCACACAGACTGTAGTAAAGTCCCCACTTTAGCAGAAGATTGATTTAAAAAGAAAAAATGAATGTCTCTGTACATTTTCTTTAAATGAAATTTGACTCCTTTGCTTGTCACCTTTTTGTGTGTCTCAAGGAAACTGATTTTTTTTCTCATTTTATTCATGATCAGATGGCACTGTGCTTTTCTATGACATGCAGTTATGTTCTGCATGTTTCATATTAATGTTTCATGGCTTTTTATTAGTCTGCCCTAAATGGTGGTAATTGGTGTTTTTAATGCTCAGTTACTAAAGGTCTACAACAAATAACTGCATTTTTGATATATATTTGGGAAAGTTCTCCAGAATTAAGTTTGGCATTTAGTTTAAGGTGATGACATCCTGACATTGGCCAGAACTACAAGAAAGGCTTTTTTTTTAAAGCATGTTAATTGTTAGTTGGTTGATAAAACTTTAACCATTAATTTGTCTTGCGTATGGTAATGCAGTTTTGGTTTATTACCGAGATACATCCAGGGGTCTACTTGTTCTTGGGTTTCGGTTTTTCTACTGAATATCTGATTTATGATTTTTATAAGGGAGTTAAGTCACACTTTCAGGTTGATACAGTGCATAAATATTTAGTGCTTAGCAGTGAATGTGGGGCTGTTACTGAGACTGTACATCTCTGCCTGTAGTTAATTGAATAGAACAAACTTGTAATTGTCAGAATTTTAAGGTGAAAGAGGGTTTAGACCAGGGGTCTCAAACTCCAGTCCTGGAGAGCTACTATCCAGTAGGTTTTCTATTCTACCTGGCTTCTGAAGAGCCACACCATCTCTCAGGTGAATACCAGGAACAGGTGTGGCTCTTCAGAAG
>JAODLD010000124.1:9342201-9359784 GCA_026781065.1 Mormyrops boulengeri
GGGGGTCGTCTCATTGTTGCCCCTGTAGTGCACCTGTTGTTAATTTCATTAACAGCAAAGCCGCTGAAACTGATTAAAAAAGTGTTCCCTTCATTTTTTTGAGCAGTGTATTTTGTGGTATACAAACCATCACTAGATGGCAACCTCTCATAAAGTATAAACTAAGGCAAAAGTTAAGTGTGATAATGTTGCCTTTTGCAAAAAAGTTATGTTTTGATTTGCTTTTAATCTCATTACTATGAGATGGCACTGAAGATAAATATTGCAATTAGATTTAAAAATACTTTTTGTATTCAGCATGGCTGTATCCAGTTTTGCTATAGAATGTGAACATGGTTCAAGTGATTATATTTATTCTAATGGATTTCTTTTTGATTCACACTGAGATTTTAAGTATTTTTGGTCCAAGAACATATTTCATATGGCTAAGTGGCAAAATTTGATCTACACAGCACAAGATTCACTTTTGCTTAAAAATACTCTGGAAAATCTTTACTGTTTAAGATTGCTGGAATGACACCTACAAAATCTTCATAAGACAAGTATTTTCCTGTGAAAATGTAATTTTTATTGTAAATGCATCTCCGACCTGCATTACTGGGTTCTGTGTCTGGCTGTATTTTAAAAAGGATATAAAATATAAACGGTCCATTTGAGTAACTGCCAGACCATTAACATGCTGTTTTACTGCAGATTTTTATGGGGAAATAACATCTAGCCTATTCTTTTAGCAATAATGTGTCTTTAATGAGTTTTCTCTGCATACAAAACGACGGAACATAGATTGGATACTAAAAAAACATTGGAGCCCATGTTTGGTGTGTGCCTGCTAATTAGATATATCTTGGCAGGATGGGAAGGGTCAAAATTAGCAGGATAAAGGCATGAACCCTTTAGGGATCAAACCCATAGCCTTGGTTTTTGTAGAGTCACTGTAACCATCTGAGCTGACCATTTACTAAATGTTGGTGTTGCTTGCATTGCTAAGTCCTGAACAAAATTTGCAACACTGACTAAAGAGGTGGTCCAGTGGCTCAGCTAGTAACAGTCACCTCAGGGGTCAGAGGTCCGAATCCAGCCTCTGCCTGTCGTGTTAAATTGCCTTTGATGTGTGACTTACTATAAGCATTGACCTCAGGTAGTATACACTGCTTAGTAAACATATCTTGTTTCAGATGTAAAAAATGTAATATTTTGATTGTTTGATACGACACTAGGTTGTTGATGTATTAAGGTATTTCCATGGCTTCTTAAACAGCAACACAAACATTTTGAACCCCGCGTGGCCAGTTTGCTTTCCTGTGGCACTGTTGTCAGACCCACATAGCATCTCTTAATCGTCCTTAGCGTGTGACTGCGTGTGTGAGCGTGTGCCCTGCACTGGACTGGCTTCCCATCCAAGGTGTCCCCAGCCTCATGTCCTGCGCTTCCTGTGATTATCTCCAGCCTCACAGGGCACCGGTATTGGATAAACAAGTATGGAAGATGGATGGATGGTTGTATTTATATATATATCCCAAGAGTTATGGTCAAGGGCCAGATATATGACTGCATGTCCTTGAAATTTCCTGTGTAAATGACCTTTCCCTGGAGATTACAGGTAAGCAGTAACTCGGTAGACTTTCAGTATGGCTCTGATGGGACCACTGGCCGCAGACATCGCAGGGATGAAGGGCTCCCTAATGCTCATCCGCGCATCAACATCAATGTGGTGGAGGTATGTGATCAAAGGACTAGTGTCTCTGGCTCTGATTCAGTGAAGGTCGTGCTTTTTACACTGTTCCAAATGGTAACTGGCACTGAGCCTGGTGCTTTTGTATATCAGGGTTAGTGCTCGATTCGTCTTAGAGGCCAGTGCAGCTTTTTCTGAGGTGACAGCTTGAGTGGGAGGGCTTCACTCGTCAAGTGAGTCACAGATGTGTCACTGAAGATGATGAGTGTTTCCTGGACTTGCCTTCTTTCACTGTGCGGCTTTTTAGCCGTCTTCTCACCTGTCGGCCCTGGCTTTTAGCCCTCCGGCTTTGTCTCATGGAAGTCACTTCGCTTTACCCTCGACTCCTCTCCTGCGCCACTGCATCCTGTCAAGTCTGATATTTTTTTTCAGTGTCTCTGATTGCTGCTCTGGCTGATGGGGAAGGCAATTTAATGACAAAGTGCAGTCATTCTGCGAATATGCCCCGTTTATTCACCAAAAGTATTCTGAAGCACATATATATATATATATGTCTGTTTGTGTGTGTGTATAAATGTATAGTACATATAGGGAGGTTCTAATTTCACATTTTTGCTAATTTGCTAAAGGCATGGTTAATGCCCTTGCTGCATTTCAGAATCACCTAGAATCTTAAAGGTGTGCCTAAATTACTTCTGACTTACTGAACAAATGCGTTACACAGTTCTTCTGTTGTATTGCAATAAATCTTTTAAATTGTCTTTGTCGCCATGTGAAGATACTGGTTTAATGCCTAAATTCATTTACGCCAGAAACAGACAGCGATTTTCTCTGCTGGGGGCTCAGTATTATTGGGGCAGATCGGAGTACTTGTTTTACCATAAACTGCCCTATCTGATTGTTTTGTGCTACAATAATGCGGCAAACATTGATAAAATTCGCTGGGTTTGGTATGTATTTGTCATATATATTGTGCACAAGGTACAACCATTTTTGTATACTGAACATGTATATGTGTATTTTATATAGTCAGAATTTACTGTGAAGCTGATTTCATAAGCTCTCACATACACTGAGTGCAGGGCCTGAAAATACTGACACCCCTGGAGCAGAACAGGCCTGTCGTCGTATCTGTGAATACATTATGCCTCCAGTATTTTCCTCAGCTCCATTTTCGACTAGTAGACGTTGGTTTCAGTTCACTTCAGTAAGCAGGCAAGGTGAGATGTAACTCAAAAGATATTTCTGCAGTACCTTACAATAATGTACTAAATTCATTGAACCGTCCATTACAACAATAAATCCTGTCTGAATAATTTGATATTGTTTGAACTGGGTTTACTATATGGAAAAAACGTTTTGAATGAGCAGGCTGAAAAAGTAAACAACTGTTAAATAAGGTTGTTAGTGGCTTGTTGTTTAACTGATTCATAATAATTGTCTATATACAACTAGCTATATACAAATGAATAACACAGGTATATATTTTTGGGCTCTGAATTTGAAAATGAAAACCATTTTTCTCCATCACATGATATTTTTCACAGAACACATTTTTCAGCTGAAAGTTGTGTGTGTCTTTCTAGGTCAGCAGCCAGGCCATACACTATTCCCGTGTTTTCTATGTGATAGAGACAGCAGAGCCAAGAATTTGAGTTCAGAAGGAAAGGGCAGTTAGAAAAAAGCTACAGTTTGGTGACCAAAACATCATCAGACCTACTGTAGTGTCATCGATTCAGATAAAGTTGTACTGCCACTTCTTCATATTATGCTTGGTGAAATGAAGCAGTTTGTCAAATCCTGTGGAGCCTCGCTAGCTCAGTCAGTAGAGCATTGCACCGTTAACATCTGGGTCTTGGGTTTAAGTCCTTGTTCGAATGATGGTTTTTGTGTTTATACCTCCGTGTTGTGTATCCTGCCTCACATTTATTCTCTCTCCACATTATGCCTAATTGTTAATTGTCTATTGTCACGTTGTCTCCAACTGCAGCAAGCCATGCCGACACAAATCTCCAACAGCTTTGCTTGTGTGGCTGTAAAGATATTGATTCTGATTCTGAAAATATGGAGCCTGTTTTATGTATTTGTGCTGAAAACTTCCAGGTTTGTCTGAGCCAAATTGAAAGATGGCATTTGTGCCGGACTGGTTTTTCACTTGGTACAATGAATGACTTATAACAAGAGGCTTGAGCATCATCCAATAAAGTAATTGAATGAAGTTTTTAGGTATCAATAAACATCCAAACTATAAAGAAATTGTCAAAAAAAATGCTAGGTGCCATTAAGGAATCTCAACGGTCACTTTTTGGATTTGCGTTTGGAATTTTTCATTGAGCGAAGAGCAGGGTGAAAACATGGGCAGTGCATCGTCCCCCCAATCGCCGAACTCCAAATCATAATTCATTTGCAAGACCACTGTGTTCTGTGATGGCACTTCGCAGATTTGAATGAGTGCTTTGTTGGTATCCTATATGGAGACAGGATGATAGGTTGTGTGTGCATCAGATACGTACGTTAACACATGAGGTAAGTAGGATGAGATTTTAGTCCCGCAAACATCAAACCCGTCTATGGGTGAAAGATTGCACAGGATATTAAGGACATGGAAAGTTGGGATGTCAGTATGATGGCAGATTACTGATGGATGATTAATGGGGACGCGCCAGAGAAAGTGTACAAGCAAATGGAAAGTGTACAAATGGACCGGTGTGAGTTTTTTCCGGTGGCTGGAGTGCCAATCCTGCCACAAACCCCCCAGTTTCATTAATAGTTTCATTAATAAATTGTGTACATTGTTAAATTATAGTAAAATTTCCTTTTAATCTTTGTACTTAAATATGGCATGATGGAAACATTTTAGTTATATATTTTTGCGTTCATGAATGCAAATAAAATAACTATTTACATTTAAAACACTTTTTTATGGGTTTAACTTTGCAGACCTGTGTAATTGTCAAAAGAAAACATCTGTAATATGTTAATTTTAGGAAAGCTTTTATTGTATATCTAAACCACACCTGTAAATGTGTCATTGACACATAAACACAAGTAAAAAGTTGCTTTTCATATATACTGTTTATTTCTGAGATATCTTTCCTGCAGTGACCATTCTTCTGTGTTAATTATCAATTAACAGAACCACATGATATGCTGAGTTTGGAACAGAAGAGTTTACCTCAGCAGTTCCATTTCAAGGGCAGACTTCAGTAGAAAGACAAAAGGTCTTCTTAAAAACAAATACGATATTACCATTTCAGCAACAAATAACAAGGGAATATTGCACAAGTAAGAAACTTGCAGTATGACTGTTCAGGCTTATCATAAAAGCGTAGTTTGTTCTAGGATTACTGACACGAAAAGATCAGAGCAACCTAACAGATTACTCTGGCAATGAGGAACAGGTGGAAAAAAATCAATGTAAACAATGACTATCACCTAATTGTGAAGCTACTCCTTTTCCCATTGCTGGCCAAACTTCTCTTTTGGTTAATGGCATAAAATTGCCCATTAATAAAACAAACTAGCATCCAAATAAGACAAACCATTATGAAATTTGACCCATGTCATACAACCAGCTGGTGTACATTAGATGGTCGAAAGAAGCAACATTCAGGTGATTTCTAAAAAAGGGAGAGGAGGATATACACATCAGCGCTCCAGTGAGCATTATAAAAGCAGCCAGAGACTGCTGCTGCATTATCTGATACAGTAGTCAGTGGAATAGCACCCGGAGGAGATGCCCTCTGTTGCCTGTGTGAGATGTACGAAGGCAGGGGTGATCAATCTCATCCAGAAAGGGCTGCTGTGTATGCGGGTGTCCACTGCAATTCCCTAATTATATTACTAAATAGAGGACTGACTGGCCGAAGAGTCCTCACACCTGGGTTTGATCTGCATACACACCGGTCCTTTGTGGATAAGATTGGCTACCCCTGTACTAAGGCTATAGTCAGTGTTTCCCAATCCAGTCCTTGGGGACCTAAAACAGTCCACGTTTTTGCTCCTGTGGCGAGCTGGGAGGGAGCAAAAGCGCGCACTGTCTGTGAGTCCCGGAGGACTCTGTTGGGATACCCTGTACAGGCTGATTCCCATTTCTATGAGCCCACACTGAAACTGCAGCTGTTCTTGTCCTTATGTCTCTAATGGTCATAACTCAGTGCTTGTGGTGTCTTTATTCAGACAGTGCTATATCTTGGCTTTTTTAATCCTTGTACCATCCATCCCATCAGGACCTGACCGTCTGTGGCTCAGCTTGGCATTAATGTGACAGATAAAGTATAAACATAAGAACATAAGAAATCTACAAACGAGAGGAGGCCATTCGGCCCATCAAGCTTGCCTGGAGAGAACTCAACTAATAGCTCAGTTGTTAAAATCTTATCTAGCTCTGATTTAAAGGAACCCAGGGTTTTAGCTTGCACTACACTACAGGAAGACTATTCCATACTCCAACTACACGCTGTGTAAAGAAGTGTTCTCTTAATTTCAGTCTAAAATGTTCCCCCACTAATATCCACCTATGGCCACGAGTTCATGTATTCGATCTTTTTATTATAAAAGAAGCCATTTGGCTGAACAGCATCCAGACCTATTAGAATCTTATATACCTGGATCATGTCCCCCCTTCGTCTCCTTTGCTCGAGGCTGAACAGATTCAGCTCAGCTAACCTCTCCTCGTAAGACATTCCTCTAAGACCAGGAATCATTCTTGTAGCCCTATGTAAGGGGACGTACAGTTATTTATTCTATACATTACCCTATTTCAGTAGATCTATATCAAAACTATATGTTTTGTAAATATATGTGAGCATTTACACAATAAGTTAAAAGGCTGTGTACTGCTGTTAAAATCATAGATGAATAATTTTATTTAAACCAAAAAAATTACAATTTCAGGGATTTTCTTGGCATTTTTTTTCCTGAACACACTTAACGGCTAATAATGGTCCTACTGGATATTTTATCCAAGCTATTTGAAATGTATGCCTCACGCTCAGTATAATACAGTCCTTGAATTGTTTTTTTTTTTAATTAACCATCTAAAGAAATGAATAATAATCAACAACAATGACAATATGACACTCCTGAAACCTAAGCTTCTAGATCAAAATGAAAATATTTAAAAGGGCTGTTTGACTATGCTGCTGTAATATTAAACAGAACCATCTGATGCAGAAAACAGAATGAAAATTGTTGGGGGAAATGAAGCACATGGGTAAATAAACAATTGATTCATAGTTGACTGTAGCAGAAAGGTACCTGTTAGCAATAAGCATCTTAAGTCTCTTTATTCATGATTCATCTCAATTGTATGATCCTAGCAATGGTCAGCCTTTGTTCCCAATACACAGAACTATTCGAGCAGTTTGCAATTGGTATTTCAACCAAAAAACACCATAAAAGCCATTCTCGCAATGAACTGAAGATTGCTTTCATATCACAGTATGAAACACCTATCCATATCTTTCAATTATTTACAAAAAAATGCAAAATTATTCATTTATTTGTCAACATGTAAGTGTTTTATTTTTGGAAAACTGCTAAGTTGCGGTGCTACTTTGCGGTGCACCACCTCTATAGCTGCATGAGGACCGTACGTGAGACAGCAGAAGGCGCTCTGATTAGCAGAAGCCTGAATCCATTGTGTTTGAGCACTGATTTTTCATGCTGCTCCGCTGGCTGAGTGATGGGAACAAGTGAGGAGATTGGCAGATGGGATGGAGCTCCGTCCTGATGCTTCAGCAACCACCGACAGGCCCATCTGTTGTAATGTTGGGTCCTCCGTGTATTACTGGGGTGTATTAGCACCGTGGATTTGCTGCTCACACTGAATTCTGGGCCACTTTAATTCATGTATACGGTGTTTCTGGTTAACCGTCTCTAAATGTCTGGGCAAATTACAATAGGTCTACACAAAACATGGTTTCTGTCCAAACGTGTACTGGGGGATATTCAAATTTGTGCATTTTAATTTTCAGTTTCAAAAATGTGTCTGCAAAAATGATCTTCGGTTATTGTTCATTTAAACCCAGCCGTTACATGAAATAACTCCATCTTATTTCACTTACTTTACAGTTCCATGTTCAGCGGTTGATTCTGAGCGTCTCATCCATTGAGGACATATAAACTCTAGCACAGATTGCAATATAACTGTAATATTTCCGGTTGGTTATATTTTGACTAAATTTCATAATCATCTCATATTTATTTTCATCTGCATTGTTCAAGTGCTCACATGTGGAAGTGACCACGCACTGGATCACATACTTACTGGATCATGGACGTTGTATTTCACCTTCTAATCGCTGAACTGGTGGCTTCACTCAGATAATGTGATATTTTCATCAAAATACCCACAGACGGCATTGATTTTATAATCAGAGGCATTTAGTAACTCATAGTAAAAACAGAATAACATCGATTTCATTACCCTAAAATAGGTAAATATCCTCATCTGCTAATGTCACACGCTTGTAAATAACACGCACGGTTTTTCATTTTTTGGTTTATTATAAGGCAAGTGGGAGAAGAGAGCTAAGAGCCTTCGGCTGATTCTCTCGCTGATTGGCTGCCCAGGGCTGCGCAGGAAACCAGTCCCTTGCATGAGTGATCTGCGATTGGCTCGTCGCGCCTTTGTTTGCCAAGCAGCTGCAGACTCTGCCCCACATTTGAATGTATAGGGAATTGGAAGGGACCATTTCCATGGGCCATCTGTTTTACAGGCTGCAGCGCTAACAAAGGATCGCAGGATGGTTTTAGTGCATGTTGGATATCTGGTTCTTCCCGTTTTTGGCTCAGTGAGAAATAGAGGTATTGTTTCTTTTCATTTACTTGCTATGATTAGAAATGGCCTCTTCTTAATTCGATTTTCGAGCTAGCGACATAGCTTATTAGGCTAAATGTGCTTTTGCACTGGGTAGCAGGTCTTAGCAGGCTAGCTCGATCGGTCGCCGGTGTAATATCACCCGAGTTTGCTTCGCGATTTATCATAATTAATTGTATGTTGTTTTGATACTTTGAATTTTAATCTGCAGTCTCGCGATCATTTGTAGTGCAGCATTTTTAGCATTAATATATTTTCTATTTATCGGTAGTTTTCTAGGAAGGTTGCTACAAATCCCATATGTTTCAGGTATGTTGCCAGATGCAGTTTTAGGGAAGCGTCCGTTGAAGTTCACTAGCTTTAGTAATGAGATCAAAAGGCCTAGCAGTTTGTCTTTGCATGACATTTTGCCTCGTTTGAAATGTTTATGCATAATGTAGAAGTGTGTAATATGATTATCACTTGGTACAGCGTGTAACTAGACAGACAGAATGTCCTGTACTAGCTCTTCAGGCATAACAGGGAAAACAAAAACATTTAATCTTTTGTCAGTGGACACAGCCGCCTTTTCGGATGCCACAAGATAAAAAATTCATATTGCCATTCAGAATTATCGGTAGTGTTACTCCCAGAATTCAGAACAGGCACGATCTGCCTTATTGTCTAGCTCATCGATCTAGGTACGATCACTTTAACGGAAATTAATGAATTACCTCATATAAAGCGATGTCTGTGTTATGTAAGAATGCAGTTTTAAGCCAAATAGTAGCATCGGTGATTTCATTGTGATTTATATTTCTGTTCTTTTCCCTGTTTCATAGTATCGAGGCTGGCTCTACATTCTGCATTTATCAGATCTTTGTCCCCCCTCCATTGTGTAGCTAATGGTCATCTGCTGGCTGTGTGGTGTGGCCTCTGCCTGTACTCTGCATTTAGCTGTATTGTGAATCCCCTCTTCCTCATTTCCTCTTTCCATCAGAAGACGACATTGGCATTAAAGAGAGAACTCACTCATACAGTATCCTCCTGTGTAACAGACTAAAAAATAACCTTCTAGAAAACCTTTGTCTTTTCTGTCAAGTTGCTGTATACTAAATAACCCATTGTAGCAATAGAAATTAAAACAAATGTCATTGTGTACCTCCCATCCAGTCTTGATAGACTAGCTACATTATGCTGTAAATTCTTGTAAAGTGGATACATTTTGCTTCTTATAGTTTCGATTATAGCTGGGCTTGATCGAACTCGAGGATTTTGTCTCCATTTTTCTCCCTTTAAAGGTGCATTGTACCAACACTGAACGCATTTTGAATGAAACCGAATACTTGATGATACTTCATCACGTTTCATTTTGCCTAAAATTCAGATCGCCTCATTGCAGGTTTTCAGCTGTCGCCTTAAGAATAGCGTCGGCCGAAATTATTTTTGAGATTATCATTTGCTCAATTGGCAATCGAGAAATACCCTAAAATCCTTTCAACGAAATGGCACACTGCACCTGCTTTAACGGTTGAACAGCCCATCATAATCCCGTTCATGTCTACGACCCTTTGTTTCCTTGAAATTTAATAAACTATTTCTAGCTATTGTATATGGCTAGACAAATACCAAGCAATTTTTCCCATGATAATTATCTCCCCGTGGCTTCCTGCTATGCAAATTTTACACGTATTCCCCAAGTACAAAATGCTATCCATTTCACAGGGATGTTTATTTCTTGCACTGCTATAGAAGTCCTTTTTTAGAATCGAAAATGTCTTATTCTTTGGTTTGTGGTTCTCTGCCTTTTGTTCTTGTATTAGAGTTTAATGCATGGTCATGTTTTATTCTTTTTGTTTTACATTGAATAGCAAATTCCAATGTAATCTTTCTGTAGAAAAGATGTACCTTGCTGTACTGTAATGTGCTGTAGCATACACATCTGCTCATTGGATGCTACTTTTGTTCTGTTAACCCTATACAGAGCATGGTGGGTCTTGCCTTCAGTCTTTTTTTGCATGGAATTTATTATTACACAGTTCCACATATACTAATATTTTTCAATAAAGAATATAGTATTTTTCCTAACCTTCAGTGTGCTTCTTGCTGATTTCCATTTATTGTCTTACCCCGCCCCCGCCCCCGCCCCCCTGCTGTGACAAAGATAGACTATTTCCTCACTTTCACCATCATAAGGCCTGAATGAGTTGATCTCTGCCGTCATCTCTGTGATAATTGTCCTGAGGCACTAGAAGGTGCAGTGACTTAAAATATTAGGATTTAAAATAAAAATGTATCGCTGTGAAATACAGCTTGATAAGTAAGCGGCAAAACGTAAGCAAAGGCATCTGTTCATTGCCTCACAATCAATTCAAAATTCCATTGTGCCTCTCCTTTCATTGTACCTTTTCTATTGTGCTACTAGCTCACCAAGCTACCTCTTTGTGCTTTAGTCATCACAAACCTGTTTTTAATACACTCGCTGTATTTATTCATTAAATTCCTCATTTTTTTTGTTGTCAAAGGGACCCTACTTGTAATAGCTGCTTTGGTTCCTAGTGGGATAATTAGCACCGAGCTGTGTGTTTATAGGTAGAGAGCATGTCCTCTTATTGTGCTCCTGAAGCCCTGTGGACAGGGTTGTTTGTGACATTCGAGCGAGAAGGTTGTGAACTGCACCTTGAAGTCTCTCTACTCAACAAACAGCGGCACTGATGCAAATGCAATGTAGAATTTGCCGGTTTATGTCATTTTACAATATTACCTCGGTTTCCTGTTGTTCCTCTTAACATAAAAGAATAATTAAGGTTCCTAAACCTGCCAGTGGTGTTTTGGATTTCAATATTTTATAAACAGATTTTAAACTATAAACTTTGATTAAATCTAAGGATGTTGTTTTTTATTAAGTAAATGAAATGTAACATTATTGTGGTTTTTTTTTTGTGGTAGTTCTAGCCCTGAATTGATGTTTTTCTTTATTTTTTTCTAAACTATAAGCAGCTGAATACTATCTGGGCATAACAAGTATTTAGTGACTTAAGGGCTGTTGTTTAGTAGTTATATTTCCGAGTCCAGGTAGAAAAATCGACCGAGCAAAATTCTTTAATCTGTCTTTTCAAAAGGCTGACAGTCTTCCATCTCTGTCATTTCCAGGTATGTAAACTCCTTTGATTGGTTTTTATTGTTATTTAGTGAAATTATTTCTTATTTTTTCATTGAACTTAAATGTGTAAAATGCTGCGGTATTGTGGCATGTATATGCTGATGATTCTTGCAAAACACGGACCAATTTATTTAACATTTTAATATACAAATAGAAGCTATGGCAGTTTAAATTAGTATAGCATTGATACCTCCATGTTTTTCAAAATTATTAATAGCCCATATAACACAGAGGTCATATTAAGAAAAATCAGCAATTGCCATTTTTTTGGAACATTATAACTTTTAAGGGAGTAACATGGTAATGTTGTCATAGTAATATTTATTTTGTATGTTCTATATAGAATGTATGAATTTTACATGTATTTTTTTATTTGCTAATTATAACAATAACTGATTGCATTAACATAAGAGGGCACATCATGGGTAATTGATAGCTAAACTATAAGATCGTAGTCCAGTTTGTCCTCTAATGGTTGTCAGAAAACTTTATGTTTAATAAATCGTGTGCCAATCAAACATATAAGAATGGTTTGGGGAGATGCCCAAATGAAAGCCTGACATTAACTGTGGAAATGTCTTGGTTAACAAGAAAGGCAGAAAGCTGTGAGCATTGCCAGAAATATATAGATTGTTAAGTCTGCTGTTCAAGTGACCTTATGCTGTTCTTGTTCTCATCTATGCAGTACAGAACCATTGCAGGTTGTTGTGTGCCGCTGGATGTCTAACTGACTGATAGATATTGATTTCTTATTAGTCTCTCCTGTGTTCAGCAGACAGAGAAAACAGCAGTCAGTGTGGACAAGTGGGGGGAGAAAACACTGCCATTAATGGCCTCCATTTTGCAGACGTTACGAGCCTGCAAATCATCTGTGAAGCACTGAACGAACCATGAGACATGTAGAGATAATCTTGTTAACTCCAATTTTGCGTTGCAATTTTATTCACCTTCATCACTTATGATAAAATGAATCAGTACATAATATAGAATCAAACTGACAAATAAGAGTTATATTAAATTGATAATTTCAACATGTAATTTGATTAATCTAATTTGTACTTTAAGTTGTTTTAGTCAGGAGAAAATTGAGTCGAAAAATAAATTGTCGGGACTTTGTTTTTCACCGTAGCCTTCAGTTTATTACTAATGACCTGGAGAGGATTAAGAACTGGGTTTTAAATCCCTAATCTCAAATATAAGACATATGCAGTAATATTTTGCTCAGGTGCTCAAACATATTTGTTGTTAAGGCAAGCATTCGTTATATAGAGTTATATCATATGGGAATATATATTTGTATTAAAAAAACAAAAAAGTACACCGGTCCACTCTATAATGAGTATGACCTAAAGTTGACACACACCCTAATGGCTCATTAGAGAAACAGTGTAAACTCAATTCTGATACAAAGCTTAATAAATTACTCTTCCTCTGGTATTGTTTCTTGGGCAAGGTGTAATCCTGATTCCTCGTGCAGCAAATAATATAAATAATAGAACCTCTGAGGTGTTTATACACATAAAAACCAAACTAATATCATTTTCAAGTCAAGCAATTAAGACACAGACTAGTAAAATTATATGCTTTCTGAAATGTCAGCATTAAAGAGGACCACAACTTGGCCTCTGCTTTTCTTTGTTTTAATGACAGCATCTGTCCTTGATATATCTATTCTAACCAAATAACAGATAATTTCACTCCTATCTTTGTGGGGTCCTTGGAGTGTCTGATAATGGCTTGTTTTCTGTACTGCTTTTTGAACATCTTCAGGGTGCTTGAAAATCCTGTCATGCTGCTGCCGTTGGAACATTGGTCGTATTAGCTCTCACCTTCTGAGTCCTTGTCACGTGAGGTTAGCATCTGTGTGTGACTTGAATACATATGATCTGGGACTGACATCACACGTCTGTCATGTTTCAGCAGGTACATTAACACAGGCAGCTGCTCAGCTAGATACAGGGCACTAAAATGAAGTTTGGTTGTCAGGATTTGTTTAGCGTCGTCGTAAATGAGCAGAGATGATACACATTATATGGTATTTGGTGTGTATTATAAACCCCGTATAGGTTTTGGACATGCCATGAAACCATTTTGAGTGAAAAGCTATTGCTATATAATTTTCCTGACTACTTCCTTCTGATATAGTGTCGGTGAATAAGGGAATTTGTATTGACCGTGATGATTTGTAACAGTTGCTCTATACATAATTCCTACTATGATTTTGTTCTTCAATTGCACTCATATGGTTAGAACTCTGACGTTAACATAGTTAGTAGCAGAGTCTTAAAATCCTATGGAAAATTAACTTTGAACATGACCCATACCGTTCCCATCACTGGAAAAAGTATTCAGACTGCCTAAATGGTTGTACTTTTATTGGTGTACCATTTTTAGATATTGTTGAGGTGAACTAAATGGAGCTGTAATTCCTAGGGACAGTGCGCTTAAGTTAGATGGTGTGTGCCTTTGTTGCTGTTGATCCACTTTGGGCACATGGTTGGTTATGCTGAAGAAAAGTCGTTCTGCAACGGACAGCAAACTACTTCTTAAAAAATAATTAGAAATTTTAAGCGACTGTTGTTTTGCCGTAGAGGGCTGTTTGTTGCCCGTGAGTGCCGTGTGGTTATTTTCTGATTGACGAGTGTGCTCTGCCGTGCTTCTGGATGCAGTGGCATGTGCTTTGCAAAGCAAAACAGATGCCGATCTCTCAGCCGCTCTCATTCCATAACTGGCAAGAGCCACGGACATTTGTGGTCTGGGAAAAGCACAGGCATTCCCAGAATGCACTCCCAAGTTTGGGGGAGGGGGAATATAGACACTTGGCTCCGTGTTTCACTTATTTATTCTCAGGTGAAGGGCATTAGCCAGTGAGGTTGTACCAGTTCGGCATTATATATTGCACTTTTGGGCTGGGAAGATGAAGGAGCTGGAGACACTAAGGGCTGTCTAGGGGAGATTGAGTGGTTCCTGCAGAAGGTCGGAGTCTTTATACACAACTTGAGCGATGTGTTCCCTCACGGCAACAGACGTGTTTGTTTTGCTGATGATAGAAATACAACCAAGTGACTTATGCAAGAAATATAGATTTACTCCTGGTCAAAGGACACGACCTGACCTCGCACCCTGTTTGTTTTTGCTTACAGTTTGTGTGGAATACAAATTTAATTAAAATCTAGAATGCACAAGTATATTTTCAGATATGTATTATAGAATTTTTGATTTATGCTGGTAACTTAGTATAAATTAGTTTGGATAACAGTATTTAAAAAGATCAGTTGAAATGTAACAAAGCAAATAATGTATTTTGACATTGTATGAAAGTCATTCTGTATTAATACAGTTTAGCAATGTGCAGAACATCAGGTCCATGACGCACACACACGCACGCGCACACACACACACACACACACACACACATATATATATATATTTTAGTTGTCTGTCAGTTTAAACCGGCTACCTATGCATTATATAATTTTATAAACATGCAACTTACATATATTTATCCTAGTAAAACTGGATAATTTTGCTTGGTTTATTGGACATTATGCCATATTTCTTTGCCTTTTTTCCTACAGTTTTCACATTACTTAGCTTTACTCGCACTTAGCAAGAAACCAGTTAGTCATGTGAGCAACTGATCAGTCAAACATATTAAAGATATGAATATAAAAGTAAAAGATTTGTATAAGTGCTGCCACTTGCTTAACATGTAAATTATAATAAAGATAAATACTTCATCCACAAATCAGTGCTGGTTTGAAAAGCACATTAAATTTTTATTGGATTTTTTTGTGGCCGTTCAGGTTCTCAGGTTAACACTGTTTATACCATCTGGCCTGTTCCTCCATGTAAGGCACTAGACACAAACCCTGCAAAGTTCCAGGATACACACATTTTTTGATTATAATTTTTTATCAACATATGTATACTTATACGTATACATGTATATAAATTTTGGTAGTTACTCTTATCATCCAATTGCATTTCATTTATACAGCATTCAAAATAAACACTGGCCAGTAATAGCATAATAATAAGTAACATTATTACCTGACAGCTTATTGTGAATGTGAGAGATGGCATGCCAGGGACCTTTTGCACCATTGTGTTTTTTTCTACCTTCTCTTCCAGTGTAACTACATTTTAAACCACATCGATGACCCAGAACATAACCCCTGCAAAAATAGCTGCACTGTATACCAGGTCGACGTTCATGAAAGCTTATCTGCCAAATGTCCTTGATTTTATGTAAAACTTCCATATGATCAGGCCAGCACAAGTTTTAGCCTGAATAATAGCTTGATTAATACAAATACATGGAATGGAAATGGTCTGGATAGGCTAGATACCAGTATTTGCATATACAGTTACTTTATTTAGCAGCCACTTTTGTCTGAAGTAACGTGCGAGTGAGGCAAATAGAACGTTACGAGCACGCAGCTGTCAAGTAGCTGGCTAGGCTGAGCTTCTAATGAATGCCCAGGTACAAGTGTATGCAGTGCTGTTCAACACCTTTCAAACATAGTAAGAACCTAATATGTGTTTTGATTTGAATAGCTGAATAGCCAAAGCACAACACCGTTTAATCACATCAGTATTAATTGTGCCTATATGAATTAGAAGTGAGTGTTGAATAATTAAAATGTAAATATATTCTGTAGTTTTAGGCCTATGACAGTGCCATCCCATATTCTTTGGCACTGACCTGGTTGCCGTTGAAGAGGTTTGCTAATCGGCTTGGGAAAAGTCTTCACATATCAATCAAGTAAACAGGAAGGAATCATCAGTATTCACAGTTCTGCCACATAACTTATTTAAAATAAACCAAGAACCGTGCTGTCACATTCCTATAAGGGCTGGCAGGAGTACGGTCATAAATGGTAATTTGCAGGAGTCTAGGAAGCCACGGGGGTTTGTTTTTTAATGTGCATTGGATCCATAATCCAGCGTGTATCAGGCATCCTGTTAGAAGCCCGAATGTGACCGAATTAAATATTTAGAGAGTATCTGTTATCAAGTCGAGAGCTGAATTACATTTGCATCTGATACATTCATTATTAACACATTCTCTTCATGTACTGGGAAGTACGGCATTTTATCAGCGTCTGACTACAAACGACCATAGCTAATTTTCTGCACCAGTTATAGTGGCAAATATTTTAACCGTAAAACGACACGTTGCGTGAAACAAAATCGATTTTAATGAGAATTAACTAAAGTCAGAACACCATATTTCTGAAACCTACAGTAGCCTTGTATTGATGGAGATGTAATAAATTATTGCAATAATTCGTTAATATCTAATCAATAAGTAACAGGCGCCATTCAAAATTTCTGATTAAATCTGTACAAGGTGCTGAATAGGGAAATGTGGAAAAAACCCCACCATCTATAAAATACTTTTTTGCATTTTCCAGCTGTAATGTCCCAATTTTAAATAAATATGCTGCTGAAACGATAAGCCAGATGTTCTGGAACTGAAATCATAAATGTGGTGTTAAGAAAAAAAATGTAATTATACATATTCTTATTCAATACAGTTTGCGCTGAATCTGAAGTTTTCTCTCTTAGTTCGCTGAAACCCACTTGCTAGTCCCACACCTATCCAGTTTGTAAATGTCAGTACGAGCTTATACCGCGTCTAATGTTTTATATCATGACCACTGAGGGTATTTTAAAAAAAAAACGAAACAAAAAGAAACAAAGAAAAAAAAGAAACAGAAGCAGGAACATTATTGCCAGCGATTTGGTTATTTGGTTTTGGTATTTTGATCTTGTTACGTCCTCCGCCGGTCTTCCTAGTTTTCATTTGCTGGATTTTGTTTTGTGGCTCTCAATAAACGGGTGTGGAACCAGCGCATGGATCCAGAACACACACACACACACACACACACACACACACACACACACACACACACACACACACACACACACACACACACA
>JAODLD010000124.1:9359884-9371989 GCA_026781065.1 Mormyrops boulengeri
ACACACACACACACACACACACACACACACACACACAGACAGACAGACAGAGACAGACAGACACACACACACACACACACACACACACACACACACACACAGACAGAGCAGCTTACTTCAGACTGGTACTGTTCTGACATACATCAATTTACAAGTAATTTGATTGTGACTAAATGTAACCCAGTATAGCCATATATAACAATAAGCTTGTTAGCAAAATACTAGCATGTTAATTTTAATTAGTATGACATGTCTAACTGTATGATATTGCTGTTCTGAAACAGTATTTTTCCTCATGGCGTACTATATCTATGACCTTCAGTTAGGTCATTCTAATTTACAGCAGCATGGCAAATAGCCCTGCTATTAGGTTTGACTGGGAAAGATACAAACTGCTTGTGATTGAACATGATTACGTGTAATGCACACAAGTGATTAATGCACACTCTTAATCATTCTTATTTTAGCATTTGTGGCTGCATATGTAACCTCTCAAAGGAAGTCATTTATGCAAATTCTCTCTATTAATAGGCTTCAATAATGCTGCAGAATACAGAATGGAACAAAAAATGTGATTTAACAAAGGCAATGCAAAAGATGACCAAGCAGAAGACAGTTATAGAAAATGGCAAATAGACTTGTTATATCTCTGTCTCTGTTTACTCTGTCAAGCACAGATACAGACAAATAGACAGATAGAGAGAGAGAGAGAGAGAGAGAGCTACGTGGGGCCTCTCCATTCATTTCTATGGGTATAACCCTAATCCCAACTATGATGATCTTAACCCCCACCCAGCCCTAACCTTAACCATAAGTAACCAAACAAAACACAAGAATTTGGGAATTTTAGTTTTTTGATTGCATTCACATTTTTTTTTTAGATAAAACCGAGGTTATCCTTATGAGGCTGAAAAAATGTCCCCGCAAGGTAAAAAGTTACAGGTCTTATCACATTGTGGGGAAATCTGGTTCACACAATGTAATAATTACAAATACGCACCCACAGGCACACCCACCTCCCATTAAGAAAACAGTGCTGGCAAAGAAGGATTTATCCATCTCACTGCAGAGCCTCTCCCTCTTCAGCACACAAGGATCTGAATGTAAAGAAGAAATATCCCAAAGGCGGTGTTATGGCAGTGTTATGATTTTGCGCGATACCGTTGTCCCGGTCCCCCGGCTGCTGCCACTCTCCCACCCACCACTAACTGCCCCCAGGCTAAATTACCTGCCCATAATTTTTTTCCCCCAGTTACTGTTCTACTTCATGCAATTGAAAGTATAAGTTCCCATATTGAAATTGAGTAATGTGATGCAGTCGTGCCTAGTTATTTTTTCAGTGTAGGTTATGACACTAAAGTACATTATTACTGTGTGCCACATCATTGTTGTATCCTGCCATGAAATTACTCCAGCTAACGCTTTAACCTCTCAGTTTTATATATTTGCAGAATATGATATGGTGTAGTGACTCTGGCAGCGTTAACACAGTCTTCATGAATTACGTCACTGTTTTAAAAAGTTTTTCGGTAATTTGGGTCGTTCTGATGTGTGGGTGCCCCAGACGATAACCTGGGCAGGGGTGATTAATGATGTGAAACCTGGTTGTCAAGCCTCTCTCCGCTGCTCTCCGCTTCTCCCTTCAAAGGCATAGTTGTGTAAACATCCCACAGCGTTTGAGTCACATGCGAAACAAGCCACATCTCAGGTATGACTGAAAACATGAGGCTAGATAGGTTTTTTTTTTGTAACTGGCCACGGACATATTTGAGTGGATTGCGTAGAAGTGTGGCTGTACTGAGTAGCGGAGTGAAAACTGAGGTACACACATGTGTGTATCAACCTGCCGTCAGCTGAGGCTGTCTCACAGCACCTAAGGTGAGTTATGCATCTCTTTGCTGCATTCTGGATATACTGCGATTCTGGAAGGTAACTGCGATTCAAGGCATGCAAGGCATTTAAGTTTGATTTAAAAATCTTTGAGCTGTGACATGGTGGCACAGTGGGTAGTTCTGCAGCCGAGAACCTCTAGGGATGGGGGGGGGGTCGCATCCCCCGGAGGCTTGGTGTGCGTGGAGTTCTGCACGTTCTCCTTGTGTTTGAGAGGATCCCCTCCAGGTTTTTCCTGCTACAGTCTAAAATAGGTGAATTAATTGTTGTAAATTGCCCGTAGTGTGAGTATGCACCCTGTGATGGACTGGGATGTCATCCAGTCTTTGTCCTGTATTTCCTGGCATACGCTCCAGGCCTGCTGTGAACCTGAACTGCGAGAGCCGTATGGTTGGCTGAACAGAATTCTTCACTTGCTTTTTATTGGTTTGTTGACTTGCTTATGAATGACTGGTTTGACTGAGAGTAACACATGCTAAAAACTGGTGACTTTGAATGCCAGTGTGATCTTGAAAGGTAAATCTGATCTTGAACAGAACTGTACCCCTTCATGATGGTCTTCACTGAACATTTTCTCTTTGATGAATATATTCTTATGTACTGTGTTCAGTGTATTGATGTTTCTAGTAACACTGTCGTACTGGCACATTGATCACTGAATTACAAGTGAGTCACCCTGAGTGTCAAGGTCTTGACTGAAGTATGAAGTGCTTTGCAATACGGCCAGCAGGTCTCATAAACTAACACAAAGGCTGACAGGACTTTACGCTCTAGTGACTATGTAACCATAATATGTTTCTGTGTCCAAGCTTCAGCAGTTGGTTTGTGACCTGGGACAGTATTAAATATAGCAGCTAAGGTCATAATGAATTGTAGATAACATTACGTGTCTCTTTTAGGAAGTGATGTTTCTGAAGATGGTCCTCTAGCACAACAGAATGCACTGCATGTGTCAGTTAAAAAGGATCTAGAATGTAGACTTTTCAACTGAGGCTGCACAAATGCACATACAAAATGGATTTCTATCATTCCTGTTCATTATACGTCGTAACGTAAGGAATTTCACAGATGATCAATACAAATCAATGAACAGAATTCAGTAACCAATATTTGTAATTCATTGATTTAAAAACAATTTCAAAAGAAAGGCTTTAGCAAATACTGGACAAGATACTAAAAATAGCAGCACTAAGCTGTGACCATATTAATTCAGATATATTCATCATCATCCTCTGTAGTTTGTGTATTCATTTCTGAATCATGCTTTTTGAATACAAATCTGCATTAAGAAATACAAAGGCTGGTACTGAAAGGTATTCCAAAAGCCAGACGCACTCTGAAGGTGTTTACAGTGTCACCATGTAATGATCGTCATATAAATTCAACATTTATTTGCTTGCTTATTTTTTTAGGTGATTTCTGATTATGAGACTATTCTGTGGCTGCGGTGGAAGTAGTTTGCAGATGACATTGAGCTTGAGGTCATGCCACCCTAGCACACCATTAATTATCTATTGCACAGATGGGATTGAGAATAAGTTAAAATTGAAAAAAATAATAATAACACTGGCTGCTAGGAGATGTGCACATTTATTCTGCTGTGGGGTCTGTGTGATGCAGTGGTAATGGCTGACCAGCTGTTCCAGTTCCGTGTCATTTCTGCTGTTTTCACTGGGTTTTTCTCTGGAGCTGCGAGCAGAGCGAGTGCTAGAGGAGAGCCCACTTATCAGGGCCCCTGCACCCTGCAGCGTGAGATATTGATTTTAAGACTGGGATCCTCAGTGTGATAATGCTGAATTTGCACATCAAAGTACAATAACATATGGAATGGTGCTTAAAAAGTGGCTTAATCACCCATTTTAAAAATTTGGATTTGCTGTTATAACCTATTTTCATAGTCAGCAGCAATAGAGGGGCACAGACAAGCACACGTTTAAAAAAGTTCTGCAGATTTTAACAAATCGAATATAAATCCGCTATAGATACCTATTTATGACAGGAGAGACTGTCTTATCTTGTTATTCTATGGGATATTCTTCATATTGTGTTTGTAAAAGAGAGACTGTGTGTGTGAGAGAGACCTTCCCTGGAGTAAATACCAGAATTCTGGGATGACTGTCAAAATGGATCAACACGTAGGAGAGGATTAGCTTGACAGACACGTGCCAAGTCAAAGCTTCCTTTTTGGTCGCATTGAAATTGAATAGCTTGGAAAACAATGCATAAAAATAAAGGTCCATTCCCCAACACCAGCAATATTATTTTTATACGATCCCTTGCAGCCACTAGTAATCTCGGAGCTTGTTTTATTCTAATAGCTTTGTGCTACTTTTTCAGATCAACCGAACTGTTCCACTACTACGCAGCTTATATATCTCAGATAACTTTCTAGTGTGGGCAAGACACAACATCCAGAAGGGTCGGGCAAGCATCAGTGCAGAGCAGATGATTCCCAAATGTAGGGATATACCAAGGAGAATAACCTGAAACTTTGCACTGAATGTCAGAAATGAGGGATCCATGCTGCATATTTTATAGGTAGCTTCCTGCTGCAGACTGTACACCACCCTACATGCTTGGCTCATCCTCTTTCACAGCCACGATAACACAGGGCAGTGAGGCATCAGCTGCTCTTCATTCTGTAACATAGATAATGTAACATAGATCATGTTTCATTGCGACAACAGGACTGTTTATAAGCAGCCAATGTGAGTGTCAACCAAAATATACCAACGTTTATAATCAGTACAATACAGAACTATCGCGGGCTTATCTGTGCTTTTAGAATGAGAGCAAAAAATATTTTGATAACGCTCTTTAATTTAATATTGAAAAAGTACAAAGTGGAGAGGAAAGAATGCAGATGAAAAGTAATCTGAACATATCGGGTAACTCACAATTATTTGGAAATGCAGCAACAGTAATGGAAACATGGAAACCTACACTGAGCAGTAAATGTCCCCCGATTGGATTTCATTCCCTCTTAATGGAAAAATAGAACGTCAGTTATGACCATTGTCTATGTCTGCGATGCTATCACAGCCGCGAACATCCACAGGGTCAAAGGTGAGGCCGTTGTGTGGCTGGCAAACAATTCCTGGAGGTAAATGCATACAGGCTTCACGCGCCTTAAATGTACAATGTGGGGAAAGGCAGCAAGATCATTTCAGAGCTGAGAAGCCAAACGTGGACCCTGAACTAGACAAACTACCAAAATCAGCAATACGCGGCCTGCTAGACCCAATAAATCAGTCCGAAGATGTATATCTGCGACTGGGTTATACTCGCTATGACTTTGGGTTTGGCGATTGTTTGGCGAGCAGCACTTTATGAGCCTAGTCTGGTGATTCTCCGCTGCTGAACCGTTCCACCGTTGTTCTTGCAGGGGCCCATTTCAACAGGCATCAGCACAACCATGCTACCTCCTGCCGACACTTCCACCTTGGTCCCCAAACTCAAATGTCTGCCGACTTCCCCCTGCCCCACCCGAGTCAGTCGCAACCGGCCATGACGGCCCATCTGCCGCCCGCACACCAGCACGCCTCACAGCTGCACCAGCCCCTCACGCCAGCCCTCACGGACGTCCCAGCCCCCCCCTTCCTACCTCAGGCCTTACACCAGCAGTACCTCATTCAGCAGCAGCTCCTGGAGGCCCAGCACCGACGCATCCTTCCACACTCCAGGTACGGGCAGCAGCGCTGGGCGTCCATAAAGGCAAAGTGTCCTACATGTGATTTATGGCCAGATGTCTGCAGCTCGAGGTCATTCTGTGGGTAATTTATAAGGCGCCCGTGCTTCATAAAAGCACATACAAAAAAACTTAAGTAAATTTATCTGAATATTCCATTTTTTCACTTTATGCATCTTAAGACATCTCTGTGACTATCCTGTGAGGGGTCGATGTATTTTCCGGGATAGGTTCTGGATACCTGTGATCCTGCATGGGACAATCGGGTGTAGAAAATGGATTCATGGATCTCAATAACCCACAGGCATTATATAGTACCCTGTTCTCATAATTCTGGGACGGTACACTTTTACTTAAAGCTAAACGCACTTATTATACAACTGTTATAAAAGAAATTATACGAACAATTATAAAAGAAAGTATACGAACTGGAAATGGTGCCTAAAAAGGCTCCAATGGTCCGTGCCGCTGAGAGCCCTGCCTGCCGGCATACGTGCCCCCCCGCCGCTAACAGGGCTGTACCTCTGTCTAGGAGAACACAGGAGCGAGTCCCCCTGCACCCACATCGGCTGCGCTCCAGCTATGAGTACGCCCCTTCACTGCACGTCCCCCAGCCAATCCCGCAGCAGCCGCGCTACCTAGCCGAAGGCACCGATTGGTGAGTTAGGACCTTGTGTGGCTCCTGTCAAACAAACAGTAAGTGCGTCATTTATGAAAGCAGACCAGCCAGATAAAAATGTTGCTTTTGTATTTTGCATATATATGTTCTTTTACATTTAACGTAAATTACATGAAAAAAAATGTTTAGATTTAATTTTTACATAGGACTCCTGTATCATTTTAGGTATACAGAGGGATCCAAATATAGTAGGTGTATGAGGGCCTGAACATTTGCTGGGAGCTATTTGCTTCAGTTTCTACGGCAACATAGTACATATGACAAAAAGCCCCTGCAGGGCTCTATCTTATGTGTCAAGCACTGAAACAGAAATTTTCTTGCACCAGGATTTCAGAGGGAGTAAGTTGACAAAGCAGCAATGAGAAACCTTGTCTCCTCAGGGATCTGAGCGTGGATGCAGGCCTGCCTCACCATCAGTATCAAGTGCAGCAGCTCCCACAGCACTATCAACATTACCTAGCATCTCCCAGAATGCATCACTTCCCCCGAAATAACTCATCAGCACAAGTGGTGAGCATACCTGGATCAAAGATGACTGGGGGGTTGGGGGGGGCAGGTTTATAAAATACTGATATGCATGAATTTGATCATAATTGTATACTTGTATATGCCAATATTCATTTCTGTCCAGTGCTCTCTTTACTCTGCAGGGCTATGTCAAACTGATTTTATTACTGCAATTTAAGGTGTGGCATGATGTGACATCATATAGAGCTAAAAAGTCTTCATTCAGCATTTCTTGAGATGCACTCAGTCTTACAGATATTTATAAAAGAAAGGTAAAAGTATTCACATATGTGCAGACAGAACATTCATAAATTTACAAGTAAAAATAAAAATTTTCTCTTAGTTTTGAACAATACCCCAAGCAGTAGAGGCACACTGCTATACTGCCCAAATGGGATGCCATGCCTTCGTAGGGCATCCATCCATTTTCTGTAGCCACTTATTCAGGGTTATGGGAGGTGGTAGCCAACCTGTCTCAAGGCACACCTATGTGCAATTCAGTAACTGCAATTAGCCTCAGTTTTTTGGACTGTGGGGGGAGACCAGAGTACCCAAAGGAAATCCAACAACGACACAGGGAGAACATGTAAACTCCACACACATGGAACCGTGGTGGAGATTCAAAGCCTGGTCCTAGAGGTGTGAGGCAACAGTGCTAACCACAGCGCCACCATGCCACCCCGTTGGTGGGCACATATACATAGGCTCCTTACCGACACCAGCCTAACTGTATGTCTTTGGACTGTGGGAGCAAACCAGAGAAACAGCCATGTGACAGGGAACATGCAGAATCCACACACATAGACTGGAGGCGAGATTCTAGCTCCCAGCCCCAGAGGTGTGAAGCGAGAGGGCTGCCACTAAGCCAGCATGCCGCTCTTAGAATACAAGCAAATCACATATTCAAGGACGCATTATATATTCTATCTTTATTCTTCAAAGAGGTGTGTGAATTCCTATTCATTCTCGTCCTTTGCAGGTCGTCCATGAGATCAGAAACTACCCTTATCCGCAGTTACATCTACTGGCCCTGCAAGGTTTAAACCCCTCTCGCCACGGGTCTGCAGTGCGGGAGAGCTATGAGGTACGCTAACCGCCGCACTCGCATGTTCCCCCACATCGTTCATCTCTTCACGATCCCTTTTTGTTTCCTGTTGGGTGGCTTATAGCCTGTAACTCCTGATTTATTTATTTATTGTGAATCTCCCGTTATTGCGCATTGCTGCCTAAATACATTAGCATTAGTTTCATGTTCTCCAAAATCTTAAAAAAATTGGCTTGATATTCATACAGTACTTCCGTTTAGATGAATTCCTAGTGTTGCTGGTCTTCTACTCTGCTCCAGTCTCTTTAATTTTTTATTCTGTCTGTTTAGTTCTGAAAGGTTTATCCTCAGCAACACATGTTGACCATGATAGCAAAAATAATTTTTTTATGCATGTAGAAATCATAAAAAGTTGGTTCAATGTCAGTAACGTCTAACCAAATCAGCCTTATGAGCTGTTCTGTGTCTCCTGGACCTGGCATCTCTTTGCAGTTTCTGTCCTTTCATCTAAGCGTATTCGTTAAAATATGAAACAGGCTGTTTTCTGGAAGGCTGTGAAAACCCTTTGAATGTCCAATCCTTTGTGGAAATCCAGGAGCTGCTGCAGCTGGAAGACAGGCTAGGAAATGTCAATCGAGGAGCCGTACAGACCATAATCGAGCGGTTCACATTCCCTCACAAGTACAAGAAGGTGAGGACACCATGTCACAGAGCAACAGGGCTGACACTTTCGAAAAGTTCACGCCTACTTCTGGGAAAAAACATTAGCCTTGAAAATGTTACACTTCCTGTGACCCTGTCTTCCCAGTTTTTCGTAATGGTGGTTTATTTATGTATGTCTGGGAAATGTAACGGTGCTTCAAAAAATAAATGAAATGCCAGACTGAGGCCGAGTTCTCCCGCTGTCACTGCGTGTTGCTGTTTTGATTGTGCAGTATAGCATACTCCCACTTGCTGCTTTTAAACCGAGAGCAATTTGAGGTCTTGGAGCAATGTATAATTAGAATGTCAAAAATACTTCAACATCCTTGGTTGATGAGTGGCAGTCCAGCAGCCGATGCCTCTCACAGAGAGGAAGCTGGCTACTTTACATTGGCTTCCTCCTGACCAGAAAAGAGGGGCTTGTATAATGATTCATACTACCCTTTGATTTGTGGCCTGTAATTGTCAATTACATTTAATATTACAGGTGCTGTCAAAAGCATTTGGTTTTTATGTTTTACTATATAAATGTTCTTTGTCCTTGTGTGCCCTTCAGATGAAAAGACGCAATGAAGCGGCGTCCTAGAATGAATAATATGCCTGTGCTAGAAATCTGCTTTGACCACATTATCTTGTTATGTACCGTAGTTGTATTAAGTAATAGGTTCTGGGGGCAGTCTTCCCAAAAGCTGAGCTGCAATATCTTACCTTGATGTTGCTGCTGCTACTAATATTTATTACTGAATGAAATAAGTCATTTGTTTCATTATGAAATCTCAATTAATTAAAAACTTTGGGGGAGCTTGTGTTAATGAACGGCCCTACTCATTTTTAGTTTTATACGTTTCACGCATGATGTATTTATGACCAGCTAGTCGCACAAATTAATCTGTCTCTTGTGGTTAGCTCTGCAAATGCTACAATGATGACTCTTGCACTGTAATGTGATGACCCCACAGAGAAGACCCCAGGAACTGAAAATAGCAATGGAGGAAGAAGAGTCCGACATAGATGAGAAATGTACAATCTGTCTCTCCATGTTGGAAGACGGAGAGGACGTCAGGTAATTTACCTTCAGGGATGGGAAAACTTTTGGCGCCATAACTGTATTCCTCATGACTGCTGAAGGGGGAGAGTTCACAGACGCGCTGTAGTGCTTGACTGTCTACCGCTCTGGGCAAATCGGGACGTGCAGGTGCGCCATTGGCAGGAGGGGTGAACGTGATACAGAAGTTAGCATAACAGCTAGCGATGCCCATGTAACCATCAGACTGGCCCCACCTCTTCCAGCTGTATGTGAATCTAGAGCAGGGGTCACCAACCTTTTTGAAACTGAGAGCTACTTAACGGGTACCGAGTCAAACGAAGGGCTACCAGCTTGATACACTCTTCTTAAATCATGTATAATAACATGCTTTAAATGTTTTTTTTTTTTGGATACTGTCGTTTTCAAATCTAAACACATTCAGTTCTCGTGCATTCACGCTTCGTGATTTGCGAATTCACAGATCCGTGAAAATTTTATTGTAACCGAACTTATTTGCATCCGCGATTTTTTCGCACATCTGCGAAATCCTCGGAAAACCCTACAGAAGTGTTGTTTAAGTTATGTTTAATTTTCATATTAATTTATAAGTTTTCATGCTTTAAGTGTAAAATTGGTAAGAAAAACTTAGTTAATGAAGATTCTACTGTATTTTTGGGGGAAGTTCAAGGCATACAATATAAATCAGTTAAAAAATCCCTTAAAAACGTGGCTTTCTTATGGAAACATTCCTTTTTATGTACATACTGTACTGTACCCCTAAAGATGCGAATCTCATTCGCAAAGTTTATTCCCTTTGGAATGCTAATGGTTACATAAATATTAGAAAATAGTTAATTTACTATTTTGTAATAGTAAGTACACGTTAATGTAAATTCAACGCAGAAACATTTGTTTTTTTTTTAAAGTAATGTATTAAGCTAACTTTTACATGAAATTAAAGTATTTTGTGAGCATGACTGGGGTGATATTTATGGTTTAAACTAGAAACCATAGAAATAAGCACATATTACCATTTTTAGTGACTACCAAACATCCTCGAATCCTCCTCATTCGCGACGGGTTCTGGAACCTAACCTCGAGAATGTCCGAGGTCTGACTGTAAATGAAAATATAGCAACAGGATAAGATTAAATTTTAGACGCTGCTCATTGGTGAGTTGTGCTATTTTTAGAACAGGTCCGCGGGCAACTCATGTGGTCCTTGGGGGCATCCTGGTGCCTGCGGACACCATGTTGGTGACCCCTGGTCTAGAGTATGGCTGTCTCAGATGGCTCTCTTTATGGCGAGGAGGGCACATGGAGGCAATCAACATTGGGCTTAGCCAGCAGCTCAGATATGCAATACAGCATAAGTAAAACGATAAGTGGTCTCCTGAAGATGAAAAATAGGACCCGGAAAGCGAAAGAGGTTTCACTAGTACCATGTTACACGGGAAAACACGACTGATAAAATGTGCAAGTGGTTCCTAGATTTGATTACTGTCTTTTCCTGCTAGATTTATTGCTATAAAGGAGTATTTAATTTTAAAATGAATTTGGTTTCCTGGGGGGAGGCAGTGAGGGCTTTAATGAACTGTCCTCTGACAAGTGAATGATGATTATACCGTGTCCCGCCAATGTTAACTTGGCCCCTGAGATGATATCTCCTGCGCAGGAGCAGTGCTACCCACTAACTGATTCTCCCTGATATCCATTATCTCGCTGCTTCTTCTCCCCCTATTTTTAAACTTCCATTTTCTCCCTGCCCCACTGGTCTCCTTAGTGACACTGAGCGTGTGCCAGCTTAGTGTGACTGGGCCTCTCCACCTCAAATATAACACATAACACTTTGACAAGTGCCACCTGTTCAGAGCGACCCATAACCTGGCAAAGTCCGGCCCTTTTTTCCTACACGGCCTTCTTTAACTGCTTCTTTAATTGTGATTAAACACATTGCCCCCTTCAGCTGACACTTGGTAGCTATAGATTTATATCGATTGCAGGGTGTTTTTGCATCTGGGTATATAGTAATTATCATTGATTTATTTCTTTACTGCATTCGTGTTTGTGTTTGTTTTGTCCTGCTGTGGATATGCATATCAAAGCGCACATTTTATTAGGCATCATTGCCTGATTTGATTATGTCCCTTTCTGCCAGGAGGCTACCGTGCATGCACCTCTTCCACCAGGCGTGTGTGGACCAGTGGCTGGCCACCAGCAGGAAGTGCCCCATATGTCGGGTGGACATTGAGACCCAGCTGACGCCTGACAGCTGATGTTTCACCCCCCCCCCCCAGTCCTTCTTAAATGTTTACTTGTTTTTTAGGTAGGGGGGTATCAAGCCTTGCTGCTTTGTAAAAAGCCTCGAATCTTTCTTTGAATATTAACGAGCAAAGGGGACGAGGGGAAGGCTATCTGGACAAAACAAAGCCCGGTTTGAGTGTTGAGGGGATAATAGGGCATGCTCATTTAC
This sequence comes from Mormyrops boulengeri, assembly GCA_026781065.1. NCBI lineage: Eukaryota > Metazoa > Chordata > Actinopteri > Osteoglossiformes > Mormyridae > Mormyrops > Mormyrops boulengeri. Next base: position 9,371,895 of record JAODLD010000124.1, read on the forward strand.
TGTGGACTCAGGGCACCGGGGATGGGGGGGGGGGGGGGGGTGAAAAGGGAAGGAAGTAAAAAAAAAAAAGTATTTTAAGGAGAACCTGTGTTTTT
>JAODLD010000124.1:9371999-9382672 GCA_026781065.1 Mormyrops boulengeri
ATCTGCAAAAAACAACGCCCGGTTTGCGTTTTGTGGGGATAATCGGGCATGCTCATTTCCTGTGGACTCTGGGCACCGGGGATGGGGGGGGGGGGAGTGAAAAGGGAAGGAAGTAATAAAAAAAACTTCTTTGAAGGAGAACCTGTGTGTGTCTGTGTGAGTAAGAGACAAAAGATAAAGGGGGGGATTTTTTTTTTGTCCTTTCACACTAACCACCCAAGCACATGGCCGCTGTTTACTGACACAGGGCTGCGGAGCAAACTAATTTCCTCGAAGGCAACGTGGAACGGAGTCGTAACCTGAAGCTTCTTCACCCCCTAAGGGCTCTCAGTGACATCCCCCGGAGAAATTTACTCCACCTCGGCTGCCCCACTGAAACTCCCCAGCTGTGTAAACAGATGAAATTGTAAGCAACTTCTAAATAAAAGCATCACTTGTAACCGATCAGTCAAAATATATCTGTGAAGTATGGTTCCCCACTGAAGGCACTTACATCAAGATCTTCTCCATTTCATGAAGTTCTCCCTTTAAAGAAATTAGCCTCTTGTGAAGATGATGTCAGATTAAAGTTGAAGAAACAATGATTTATTTCTGTGAGCAGCGCTTGGGGATTCACCGATTCTTACTTAGTACTCATTGGTTTTATAAGCAATAAGTCCTGAATATAACGACTTCGCTGGTGATTATGCTGTAAACAGTTTGCCTGAGCAGTGAATAAGGACTATGATTACAGAAAATTATATTCACTACTGACTTTCCGACGTCTTGCACTGCCCGGCTACAAGCTCCTTCAAATGTGTGAGAGAGCAGAATGAGAGGTGTGCAGCTTGTCCACATCGGCCTGGAACTCTGCGTACGGTCCATTCGAATCGACGGCTCCCTCGATTGGTTATGTGCTGCGGGGACGCAGGCCTATTGTCTATTGTCTGTTTTATTTGATGGATTTACTCAGTATTTTATATTGATCTTTATAAAGTCCATGGGGAGGGTCAGGGTTGGGGGGGCATTACAAGTCATGATGATGCAGAGATGTTCTTCTGTCTCCGTTTATGTACAGTTCAGCAACGCGATCTTTTAACTTAATCATTTTAATGCAATGGTCTTCTTCGGTTTGAGAACTTGCCAGGTGTTGCCTGAACTTATGACTTATGATGTTAAGTTGCTGAATTTGGAATATACACTTATTACACTGTTCAACATCAAAAGATAAACAACATCATATTAGACATTAGCAGTTTTCTGTTCTAAAGAGTTGTCTTATATACCTAAATTTACATAAAGCAGTACATTCTGAAGTTAAATGTATTATTGTCATTACAAAAGGGGTAAAATCCAAGCATCTTGTGAAGCCTCCTTCCCATTCTACTTCCACATTCCTACATAAAGGCTTCTGCACATTTGGTGTGTTAACTGAACAACAAGAAGAATGAGCTCTGAAATGTGGGAATGCCAGTACATACATCATAGCAGTCTGGTGCTCATACACACGAGGCACACGCGGGCTTGGGGGAGTCTCCTCCCCACATACCCCTTTGCTGTGGCTCTCGAGGAGACCCGGACACACGGCACATCCATAGTTTTGCTCTTCCCGCGCTGGCACGATTTCTCAGTTGAGCCGCAGACACCAAACCATCGACAGCATTAAGAGGCCGTCGTGGGCAGAGGCAGCTCGTCAGCCTGTCTGTTAGGACCCGATAAACATCTTGAGTCCGGCACGGCTGCAGATAAACCACTAGATGTCTTGGAACTTTGCAGCTATATTTATTACATGTTTATTTTCGGTTAGTGTGGCTGTTTGTGGAATATTTACAGTAGTTCCTGAAGATACTTTTTTGTTCCTTTAATAGTACATTTGTGCTGTTAATAGTAAACATATATATGTTGATTGAACAAATAGCACAAATACTGATTAAAACACACTAACTTTGCCTTTCTCTGATTTTTTATTCTGATTTCTTCAAGATGTCTTAAGTGTTTGTACTTCCTTCCCCGACCTGCCACAATATGCCTTTTGTCAGGGCAATCCCACTGTATTTACAGCAACAACTAACACACTGGCCTAAGACTAAGTATCTCTTTCTCAAAATACCATTCATCAAAGTCACATGAAAGCAGAACACATTTAAGAGGAATACAGATGGCACACTGCAAGGTCCTCCTTGTTATCCGAAGTCTTTGTGTATCTCATTTATCCGTCTTCAATCAACTTGTTTAACAATTTCTGTTAAATAACTTTGCACAAATTACGTGATGGAGTCCGTGTGTACAAAAACATGTATTTCCATGACCTATCTTAGAACTTTAAAAATACTTTTAAAACTTTGATGTAATTGTGCATTATCAATTTTGCATTATCGAAACCTTAAAGCGTTTCATTCATATTCAACCGTACGCATTCTTTACTTGTATTTACTTGTCGCTAATGTTGCAGGCTACTTGTAGTTTTGTATAACACGGTTCCCTCGTCCGGGACTAAAAGCATACCTCGATGAAGCAGAGACCCCTCCCCAGAAACCCGGTCGACTGTGAATTACCACCGCAAAGTAAAGGGTGGCGGGGGGAGGTCTGGGAGAATAGGCTACGTTGTATTAAGTCATGACATTGTTTGACATGCTGCGTAAGTGCAGGCAATGATACTGTGAAACGGGGCAGCGCGCCTCTAAAACGTGTTAAATACAAAAATACAAATACGGAGGAAAAAAAAAACACTAATTTCACGCACTGACCCCAGGGTTCGCGTCACGCTCATCCGAGTCTTAATTCATTCGGAAGAAGCAAACCTGCCGTTCCGAGCAGCCAAATGTTTTGCAGTGATTATACTTGTGTAATTATACAAGGCGGGCACGCAGGGTTACGTTTCGGCGTTTCGCTGTACTAAATCGCGATCCCTACGTGGCCATTTTCAGGAGTCGGACTGGAAAGAGTCTCTCCCACCTGGCGATTGAGAGCGACTGGGGGAGCGAAGCGGAGCCGGTGCTGCTTGAGCCGCCCAGCCCCCTAATTCTCACCACCGCTTCTTATGAACTCTTGAGACTCACTGCCGATGTGCAAACACAGACTCCAAGGCACATCAAGCACCCGAGGGACGTGTGTGTGCGGAGACTGAATTCTGTACACAGTGAATGGCACCTTTGCATATTTGCCTACTTCTTTAATGTTTCCTTGTGGAAAAAAAGAGGAAGTGGAGTGGGCTACTTTAAGGAAACGTTGTGGTGGTGTAAACACAAATATGACCCCTAGATAATCTGTATAAAATCGTCAGGGATTATAATACAAAAATATGCAGTGCCTAGGCAGCACGAAGACAGTAGGGGTTTAATCCCTTAATTAATTAAGATCATTCTCCGCTTGCAAAGGTAATATGTTTTAATGTAACTGACAGTCCGTATATAATCCCCACCAAATGGCACTACTCAGGAAACCAGAAAAACACACAATATTAATACTTTACGATATTACGATGGTGGGGCTGAAATTTTCAGACGTATTTTTCGTGCAAACGGGCCTATAGAAATGTCGTATTATAACTGACTAGACACATTGCATTTATTACAAGCGTCCAATTAGGTATACAAGGAACAACTATGTTTTGCTTATTTTTTATTGTACAAAGTACAGCTTCGGCTGACAGATGTACGGATGGAGTTATGTTCAAAGCGATCGGACAGATCGAGCTTGTTGTCAACTACAGTTATTGTTAATGTTAATGTTTACGAAATATATGTAGGCCTAAATGGTGCTGAAATTGCAAATATATCGTATATAAAAGATAGATCAAATCGTTACTTGTGGTAAATCAAGACTATTTATATTTTGTTCTATCAGACAGGAATGAAAACTGAAAATGCTATTAGTCGAAGGGGTTAATGTCAACAAGGTGGCCTGGAAGTATAAACTTGATTAACTTGGTGATATAGTGATCTAGAGATGATTAACAAATACACTCTTTCTATTTATAAGTAGGCCTACAATCAAGAATAATATATATGTATTGCAATGCAGCATGATAGTCAGGCATATTTCAGAACTAAACCATGTTCAGTGACAAATGCCACATTTGTATGCAAAATCGATGTGACTCTTTTTATATTCCTGACCTGAAATGAGTAATTATCTATTATTCTGTAACAGGCTAACAGCTCTGACTTTTTCTCTGCATTTCCTTTTCATCGTCAGCAGTGCAGGGTTCTTGAGAAAGAACAAAGTTATTCCAACTGTTCGACAGTAAATCACACAGATAAACCCCAGGATTACCCGTCGCGATGAGTTTAATGAACGGGGAAGAACACTAAAGAACAATTCATATCAGTCGGCTGAATTACTCATCTAAATGTCTCGGAGGGACAAACTGAGCGGCCGTTTTCAAAGTCTGGAATAATTATGGAAATAATTCCAAAATTCAGCCGATGCGTTAGAGGCCGAACTACTAATTTCATTAATTTATCTGGAAGTAGAAAATATTTGTCACTATTCTTCTAACATAATTAGTGGGCATTGAGAAGCACAATAAAAAAGTTTGTTAGGTATTAGGGAAGAAAATAAGTTCTCTTTTTATAAAAACTTTCAAAAACAAGAGGTCTGTGGTTCTGCAGATATAAAATACAACTTGTTCCCTGACCCATACGGCTTATGGTATTCAATTATGCGGTCAAACGCGGTGTGTTTCTGAGCCACGGTCAATTATTGGCTGCCAGTAATAATAGTGAATGATTGCCTTATGCAACCACCCCCGCCCCTCCACCGCCGATACCAGCCCCTCCCCCACTCCGCACCGTTGTATTGATTAGCTGGTAACAGAGCGGGGGGTGCGCTTTGAGCGCACCAGAAATGGTTTCTATCACTTTCTCCAAAACAGCTTCCCGCAGTTGAGGAGAAACATTACGAAATGCCACAATTACCTTGAAAACGTGAAATAGTCAACAAAGCTTAGTTCACACAGAGACACTCCGCATTCATCATAATGAAGTAACTGTTCCTTTTCCTCGCATAAAGTGCTTTCTGTTTTATCCGATTTTATTTTCACGTTAAATTAATTTCGAGTACCTAAGCTGTATTTCACTGAATAGTACAAAACATTCCTAAGCACTTCTTTTCAGGTCTAATTTTACCTCCGATTTGAGGACTACGTGGCGCTCTTGACTCCCTGGCGTTTAACCCCTGTCCTCGTGTCTTTGTATCCTTTTTCTTATAGTAAATCAGTCCCAAACTTTTTTCCCCTTTTTTTGCTGTTTTGTGTTGTTAACACAATGTAGCCCAACCGTCTGATGTGAATCTCGTTTAGCATGTCTCTCGCTCGACTGGACTGCAAATCACCCTGTTTACAATCTCACACGAACACTCACATCAATTAACCGACCATTGATTTTCTAGCTCGGGGTATTACAATATTGCAGACATGCCTCCTATATCTCTCTGGATTTATTGCTGATATGATTTCGGTGACAGGAACTTCTTGACTTCTGCAGTACTGAATCTTATTTAAAAACAGCATGAAGTTAATCTAAAATGCTTTCTTACTCTATGTAGCGGTAAATGTTTAACTCATGCAGATTGCCTCAATAAATTAATTACCACGATTTTTGCCATTTTATTAAAGTTACTGAATCTTGACAGCGGCTCATTGTGCAGGTTAAATTGTTTTTTTTTTGTTGTTTGTTTTGCTACATCAACTTGCATGAGAGTTATGATAGATACATGTGGGTTATTGTAACGTCCAACTCACGGTGATTAATCAGCCTGAAAACGCATGGAGCTTTGTCTTTCTATTTCATTTCTCTCTTTTCTTTCATTAATAAATAAAAAAGAGGCGTCCTAAGTAGGTAGCCGAGGCAGGAAGGCACTAGATTCATCTCGCCTGCAGCTGCTGTTTAAATATTCAGTGAAAAATAATGGCATCCGAGGCATCACCTATAGTAACGTTATTATCTTCATTCTTCAAAATCAGCCCAGCTGATAGCTTCGTTTGTCTTTTCCGTGTAATAAATCAGCTGCAGCGCGAGACATCTCTGCTCCCCCTTTGGATTTACACACTCCCCAACACTTCCTGATTAAACGGGCTATAACAGTGGCACATAATAATAATTATTATTATGATTATTATGATTATTATTATTGTATCGTTTTTGATTTCAATATTCAAAGTTTTAGCTTGAGTTGTTATTCTTATTAATATCATACACCGTGCGTCATTATTATTGTTGCCGGGCCTCTTTAAATAACTTTAAACATAAAGTTTTATGATGGGCATAACCAGAGCCATCTCGTGAGGCATGTTACGGAATATTCATGCATATTACCACGCCGGTGTTGTGCGATTTTTTTAAAAGAAAAAAGTGTTCGTTTTATTTCAATATCGAGCTTGATGCTGACTTCTGCGGCTTCATAAATTCGTATAAAATACATACATATATATGTGAAAATATACTTATATGAAATGTATATGAAAGGCATGAGTTGCTAAATTATATGACAAATATGTAATTTTTTGTCTTTTTCTCACAGGTTACAATTCAACTTAAATAAAAAAAAAAAACTAAAGAAATATACGTTTTCTCGACTTTATCGCGCCTCTCTTAGCTATTTACACAAATGAAATACATATGTTTGTAAAACTATTCGCATTGAATTTTAAAGATGAAAACTACTGTTGCAAATGATACGAAAATGCTCATTTCTGCCAATATACATTAACGCCGTAGCGGCTCTGCTTTGCAGTGTAATCGCTCTTGATGCAAGCCAACTAAAATGCCGTTTAATTTCAGAGAAATAAGCAAACGCAACAAACAAAAAAAATCTCGAAGGAAGTTAACAAATTGTGCTCCCGAAAGCGGCAAAGTGTTTTCTTATTCTCTCTCACGTCGTCGCCACTTGTACTTACCCTACATGTGCGAGCACACACACACACACACACACACACACACACACACTTACAACACACACGGGGATCTGGCACCTCCGCTGGCCTATGATAGAATAGAGCCGCGGCCAATCGCATCATAGATGGGCCGGGCTCCGCGTTTCTCACAGCGTTACATGGGCCCTTAAAGTTTGTTTGTTCGGCGAATGCGGTGTGTGCTGAAAATGTGTTCGCTACTTTGTACGGCGATAATTAAAATGAACCTGAATTGGATATTCGAGACATTCCGTGGACTTCCGAGATCTTGCCATCGCGATTAGGCACGAAACTAATTTTGATTATACAACTTACTTTTTTCCTCTCTCTCTAGCCTGAAGGAACATTTGTCTAGCGGTAGGAGCGGCGTTTGCCATTATACTAGACCTCGGAGTTTACGACCTTAATACACAGGAGAATAAGGGGAGTAATGCAGGCTAGATGTGTGTGTGACCGCACGGATTGTAACACCGCTGCGGCCATTTGAATTTATTTCAACCTTTGTGGGTTTGTTTGGCGATTGATAAATAAGACCGATACCGGGGACGTATGAGCGTAGATCTCTTACATTCCTATAGTAGCCAAGATAAACTGCGCGCAACTCCCAGATGGTTACTAAGAAGGGTTAAACTGTATCTAAAGCGAGTTGGAAAATCCAGCCTTTCCTCCACACGGATCAACTCATTGGATGGGAGCTGAGAGAGAGACAAGAGTCCCCAGCAAATCAGGAGCTAATTGATTAAAGAGGCTTCATTTGAATAGGGGGCTGGCGAGGTGCCAATCTCCCCTCAAAGAGCCCCTGTATGATTAATCGCAAAGCATTATTGATAATCATAATTATAGCAGGACACATGCGCGGTGGATGGGCTCGATTTCCGTAATTCCGAGAAGATTTTTTAGCAATTTTCTATTCCGTCCCGGCTGATGTGTGAGCCACCATGTCGCGGAGGAAACAAGCGAAGCCGCAGCATTTCCAGTCGGACCCGCGTTTGGCCTTATCGGAGCACAATGGTGAGTTGAAGCTGAGCTTTGAATCACACCGATCTACCTTTATCCTCATGAGCCTCAAGACTCAATCCAGCCCGGTCCACTTTCCGGACTTTTCTCTCTCGTTTTTCCCCACAGAATTTCTTGCGATTTCCGATTCGCTCGCTCAACTTTTTGAAGCCGAATGACTGCCTACTTGTATTAGAGCCATAATAATTTTAATGGCAATAACAACGAGAATAATCATCGCCTCAAATACTTCATTTTAAGGTTTGATGCTTTCGGTATTTACTTTTTCATGAGTTTCGTAGTCTTTACTTGAGAAACTTTTTCATACGACCCATCTTTCTCTCAAGCAACATGTTTAAAAGTATGGTCCAGCGTTAAATCCTCATACTCATTATAGCGATCGATGGTTTTAGCTGCTGCCGTGGTTTATGAATATCATTTTAGTTGTTTTAATTAAAATATGACAAATTACACCTTTGCTAAACGCAAGCGATTTTCTACATCAAGAGTGATCCATCGGCGTATTAAAGTGTTAAGCTGCTTGTCCCGGAGCTCGGTCTATAGGTCGGTCCGTAAGTCGGTCCTCGGTGAGTTCACCGCGCTCAGAGGAAAAAAAAAAAGGATCACGTCTTTTTAACCACACTTCCCAGTGAAATGTTGACAAAATACTGGGAAAAATTACCTAAAACGCACCCGGCACAGATAGCTTATTTTAGATCATTGCTCGTTACCAAATTACAGTATTATATTCGGTAATATTCTGTAAAACATTACGCGAGATGATATTAAGCAATTATCCGAACAGGGGTATTTAGTAAAATCCTGGCGTAGGTACTGTGTCTGCTGGAATAGGATGCAACCTTATTCCGTGTAAACGTCCAGAGATTTTGATCGTCATGTACAGACTTTTAACAATGTATTTTAATAATTGAGTCCGGCAAAACCCACGTTGGGTTACTGGCTTGGATCCTGAATTATGAAGTAATTTAGGGTACTTTTGAAAAAATATTGTCTCGGAAATCCTATTGCAAAATAAATGCGTTTCAAAATGGTTTCGAATGGGAATGTTGGTAAAGATGAGAAAAGGCAAGACGCCAGAAATTAGTACATATACTTGTGATGAAAATAACTTTTTCGAGTGAATTATTAAAATGAGTTAAAAACCTTCCCTATACCTCCGTAAATTGTGTTCCTTTTAGTATTACCGAATACGTAACAAATGGGTTTGATCGTTTTGCGAAGTAACTTTTTAGCTAGACGTTATAAAGTGTAGTTTTGCACATGTTTAGGTTGCAGTTTTATGTTGAGGTTGGCCTGACCCGAGTGCTTTGCGTGACTAATATAAAATGTTCATGAGTTTTATTTCGTTACTTAAAAGCTGGAATAATATTTGTAATATTAACATGTGACTTAATATACTTAATTCTGGACAATTAGACGTTTCTAATTGGTCGCATGAGGAGTAAAAAAATATATAATATAGCCATTCGGACGTTCAGCGGACGCTTGTGTTAAATAATCTCTTGGTTGAACTTTTAGTACTTTTAAGATATTTTTAAGTGCATCTATACAAGGCCTCTAAAGTGGCCTAATTATGTCCTTCGGTAAAACCGTACAAAGAAATACTATCACCATTTTCCCTCTCCTTGTCCTTCTGCATGCCCCCCTCCATAAAGCTTTTTTGATAAGGGCCTTTCATGTGGAGTGTGTTCAGTTTTGTCCCTTATAAACAAAATCAAGCAATTTTCTAGATAATTTAGCATTTTGGATCTATTTTTGTGTATCGTGTCCAAATGTCAAATATGGGGCCTAAGAAGAGGAAGTCTGTGCTCCACAGGACTTTAAAAATTAAACTTTCAGAAGGGGAGTTATATTTTCAGCTTAATAGTAGCGAAAATGAAGCAAAAGTAAATGAGTGACCTCATATCACGTATCTGTAATTAAAGCAGGAGCAAGGTGACACTTTAAAGTCACAAGAACACATAGCAGCAATAGAGAACATTTTTACGTAATGTTTTTTTCCAGTATTTCTCCTTTTACACATTATCTTTTTGTACTAGGAGCTTTTTAAAATTTCCGAAACGTCCATGGCCCTCCCCCAAACGTCATATTGAAATGTTTCGAGTGATTAATTTTATGTGAATTAAAATTTTCTCTCATGAAGAAAAAGTATTTTAGCTGCTCATGCTAATCAATATCACCAACCATAGAGCATGTGAATTATGATCCCAAAATTCTGTCTTTCTTGGACAAATGGTTGCATGAATTTAATAAGAATATGTTTTATTGTGGCATGTCTTAAAAAAAAAAAAAAAACACTTCCACCTCACATGTCCACCGGACCAAACAGTTGTCGTCTGGTGTTGCTCTGCTGTGATGCACAATGAGAGCAGACTTAAGCTGTCAACAAATGGCTTCCCTGCCTCCGTGCTGCTTTCCTAAAGTTCACCAGTTGCTCGACAAAGGTTTGATTAGCAGTGCTTGTTCATCTGTTAGCTGAGGCATCTCAGAAGTTTCCTACAAGCTGCTGGACTGCGTCAGGCTGAAATGCAATAAACCTCGCAGACGCTGCCTCTTATCACCTACATGTGTAAATTACATGTACGTAAACTAAATACACAATAAACATAATGTCAGTATTTGTCTTTTTGTCTTGATAATTCTGGGTGTTAAACGGAGTCTTTAACATACAACAATGTATTTTGTAGAAATGTTACCCCCTGGCTTGTGTAGATGTGGGTGGGCGGGTGGGGATGAAGGAGTCAGCCTCTCGCCCCTTGAGCTC
>JAODLD010000124.1:9382772-9413614 GCA_026781065.1 Mormyrops boulengeri
CCATTGATACCCACCCGCCGCCTGCCTCCTGTGGTTCCCCCCCCCCCCCCCCCCCGTCCCCGGCCCCCGCCCCCTGCCCCCCTGGTTCCACCACCGCCTCTCCACACACCGCCGTCCCTCCCTCGTTCCTCGGGCACTTTGCCAAATGTTTTGAGTCTTCACCACTTCTGACCCCACTGTCTGAGCCAACTGCAGACAACTGCAAGGAGGGGAAAAAAGGAGTAGAGGACAAAAAAGCACACTCTCTGAAAGCAAAAAAAAGAGGTAGAAAAAAAGGAGAAGGTTGTTTGGTCTGCAGATGGAGGTGGGATCTAGCTTCTGATGAAAATTATTTGAGATGTTTGTGTCTATTGGGAGCGAGTTTCCCCTGAGACAGGGGGTGTAGCACATCCTATCCTATAGCCATTTCACCACTTAACTACTTAGCAAAGCAGAAATCCGCAGCAGTGCTCTGCCTGTTAAGGAATTCTACATACCTCTACATTTCCTTTCCTAAGAACAAAAAAAAAACATACAAGAAAAAGCTGGTTATCCTGTTTGCCTAACGAGTATTTGTAGCTACTGCATTATGACATGTATTCTAGCTTTTTAAAGCTTCTGTTTTTATAGATGTGAGAAATTACATGGAGCCCATTGAATTCAAGCAGCTACTACTTGCAATATTGTATTAGCTTAAGCCTCACGGTGTTTATGCGATATGCACCATAATGACTTGTGAGTACGGATATTTTTACACAAGGACAATGTGACGTGAGTTAAAGAAAAAAGGCCAAGGCACTGAAGATAGATGGAGCCATATGGCTGATGTTAAGACGGGAAGGAGGTCAGGGATGAAGGCTTTGGAGTAGTTCAATACGCTGTGAAGTGCTTGCGTGAATCAAAAAGCCAAATATATAGTAAAAGAGTCAAATAAACAAACATAGGTCTTAACTCCAATCATGCACAATAGTGAGTTCAGTTATCTGTAGATGAACACTACCTGTATGCATCCATAGCAACAGGAAGCAGTTGCCCTGGCGATACGCACACTCTTTCAGCACTCCTGTGTCGTGGAGCAGTGCCCTCGGAATGCATGTTTGTATGTCAGCTTGGGCTGTTTTGTTAGTGTGAAATGACAAGAGGTTGTTTGTGCATGACTTAGTTTTTCTGAGAAATGTTTAGTTTATTTAACAAAACAAGCAAAGAAAAAAACGCTAGCACGATGTAAATGGCTGTCACGGACATGAAGTAGCGTGTTTTCATCTTGTCATTTGAGTGACCACTGGTGGATTCCCCCTTTTTGTGACGTATACTTTATTGGCTAAATAACAAGCACATGTGGTAGGTAGATATAGCAACAACCTCCTTGTTCTTTTTTTCCTTTTTGTTGGATTTCAACGTGCTGTACAGAAACATCCAGTGTTTGGAAAGAATGATGAGTTAGTGCGTGACTCGTGTTTCGATGTAACCAATTTTCTCCACGTGGTTGCTATGCTGTGACGCTAGAACAACAATGTAGAATGTCCTCTTGACGGAAGCAGTATCCTCTTTATATCGCACACTGGCAGTGTGGGCGCAGGTCAGTCAAAGGGGTGTGAGGGGGAAGCCAAGAAGCCATTTCTCAGAGAAAAACCAAACTCTGTCTCTTGTCTTACATGTCCCTGTCCTCTCTTGTCCACCCTGTCCACTTGCAATGTTGTAACTCTGCTCTGCCATTCCATCCAGTTTTTTTTTTTTCTCTGCATTTTTTGAATTGCACGTGAGACTTGTGACGCGTCTCCATCATCCACCATTAAGCTCATTTGAAGGAATAGCTGTGATTTAAGGTACGATCCTTGTTTCCCAGTCCTGGTCCCCAGGGCCCACTGTGTATACTAGCTTGGGGAAACACGAGGGAAGCTTTTCTGTGAATGCACTATTGTCTTTAATTGCTTCAGTTTTGTTTTAATTGTATGTGTGATCATATCTGTTCATGTGTCTGCATCCTGAGGCCTCTCTCTGTCTTCACCAATGTAGCGTTCAAAAAAGGGAAAAAGTGCTGTTTTAAATCTACCTGATTTTTTCCTGCAGGTAACCCACATTATTTCTACCTGCTGCATGATGTTGCATTTATACATAACGTATTTATAATCTTTTATCTGCAATCTAGACTTTGTTTTTTGGCCTCTTTTCCAAAACGACAGCATCATGCCGGTATGGAGATTTCCTATTTACCCAGACACTATGTAAAAAAAAAAAAAAAAAAAAAGCCATATCTCAGATTCCAGAAAGCATGCAATGCTTAAGGCAACGAGACCTTTCTCTTAGTGTTTGCACTAAAAAAATAGGGCATTAATATGCTGTTCATCATTTTAAGAGCTCTTCGCCAGATATTATGTGGCGAAGGTAGGAGATAAGACAAAATTCCAGGCCTGTGTTCAGGCTACAGTAAGCTGCAAGGTTCACGCTGTGCAGCGGTAACTGTTCAGAGGTTTTGCCGTCCCATCATTTTCAAAGGAATAGCGCGATGCTCCAAACCAGCCAGTCATTCAACAAGCATTTTTACTGTCATGTAAACGATATATAGAGAAAGGATACTGCATCCTCCTTTTGTGGAGTTTTCTATGGGAATTTTTGATAGTTTACACAGGGTGTTGTGAGTTGAAATGCCTTAAGTATTTAACAATCATAATTTATTACTAACTGTAGATATTGTGGGTATGTATTTAATTTTTTTATAGTTCTCTTTTGAAATTTGAATCATAATTTATTTATTTAGAAATAACATAAAGTGATTAAAAAAAACTATTACCTCATTTTTGCATTGTTTTATGGGAATGCTTCGCATGCAGTTGTATTTTTCAGAAAAAAAACATACTTAAAACAACAAATTAACAAAAAAAAATCATGTTATAATTTATCAGATCAGGTTGTGTGATGAAAAGTGTATTTATGTGGTGCTGTCAATCTTGGTTACATTCCATTAATGCAATTTTTATGATCCCCTATGCTGTGATCTAGTGGACAAACTGCAATAGAGTGGAAATGGTTTTAGTATGTATTATATTCTGTTCTGCACTCTTAGTTGACAATGGCGACCCTCTCACTGGCATAATGGAATTCTGTAAGAACTTTATTTGTATACCTACATTCACTTCCTACTCTCAGCTCACCTTTCACACTTTCAGTTGAAAAAACATTTCTTCTTTCATTCCATTGTTCTTTCTATCTTAGATAAAGGGTAATATTATCAAGCAAAATCAACCCTAAGTGCCTCAAGTATGGTGGCAGAACAGATTTCCTAATAACCGTTCGAGCGACTAAATATTTCACTTAGACTAGCTGGCCTAATTTTACGAAATTTAAGATAGCCACGCCCAGCTTGGAACCACACTCACGGTCATATAATATGTATCGCATTTCAGCATTCAATGTACGTTCCACATTCACTTTCCACATCAGCCTACTGACTGTGGAAAAACCTGCAACGGTCAGATATTAAACTCGGAATTCATTAGTAAAGGCTCATCAGTTACTTAATATCATGCCCTCATTTGCTCTTAGAGCGTGTCTGTTTGTCTTTGTTATACTTAAGTGTGGTTGGCAGCTCTCTCACATTCGGCCACTTAAGACCACATCTGGACAGTGATAGGACAATTTTTATTTTAGGGATTGGTTCCCACAACGTTCCCACCTGACTCCTTTGCCTTATGTAGATATTTGGCTTGCTAGAAAAATGGTATGTGAAGTATAGGAATACATTTTTCATTTTTCTGTGTGTTTTTCCAAGTGCTTCAGAATAATTCTGGCGATCTTTGGTTGTGGATGAGGCTCAGAGATTTCTGGCATTGAAACAGTCTGATGTTGAAACAGAAAATGACATGAAATTCCTCGAAGTAGATGTTTTGACCGAAAACTGCAATTCAGGTATTGGTGAACATTGCTGTGGAATACATTGTTGCTGTATACTGCAGATATCTTTCTCATGCCAGGTTGTTTTGCATCCGTCCTATTATTTCATACCAACTTTTTAGTGATAAATTAAAATGCTTAATGTTAAAATGTTAGACTATTCAGGGATGCTAAGTAGATGCGTGAACATGAATACAATACGATATTAATTAAGTACAATACAGTATTGTGAATTAAATATCTGAATTAAGCCTGTGACTGCCAGATGAGTCCTCAAACCAAAGAACAGCTGTCCTGCTAACGGACAAGCCATCTGCAGTGGTCTAACCCAGAAGTTACTGCTGCGATGGGGACTCCACCCCCCTGTGAAATCTCTGCTTCCTGCACCGCTGCTCAGAACCATACGGCGTCTCTTGGCTTCGCGCAAAACGAGACAGAAAAACAACATTTCAGTAATATACATGTTATTTATCTGAAGCGCTCATCCACAGAAAACTGAAAAATTACTAAAGATGCCATTCGTCATTTTTTATTGACAGAAATACTGAGGCATTATGGTCATTACTCAACATAAATTTAAATATCATGACAATTCCATTAATGCCCATTGTGTATCACTGACATAACCCGTTACTGTTTATCTTAAACTTCTCTCGCTCTCTGTCTGCATTTCCTCACAGTATTTATCACAGCGCAGAAAACCAGGATGAACAGTATATCTCAAAGCACAACCTATTTAAATGCATGTTTTCTCAGGTTTGAATTATATACGCAATGATACATGATTATATACAATGAAGTATTGAAGATATACATTGAATATTACAGATAATTATTTGCTGCTGCTTGTCACTCACATAAAAACTAGAAACATCTGAAAATGTGCCAGTGAAAGGGAGGGTCCCATGTTATTCCCCTTTGTATGAGAAACTGCTGTTTTGCTGTAACTGCGCAATGTTTTACAATATAGGATATTTTATAGAAAAATAGAAATATTTATCATTAATATTAAAGCAATAGCTCATTAATGATGATGATGATGATGATGATGACGACGATGATGATGAACTGGACAAGTGTATAATGTGTACAATCTTAGATTCACTTTTGGTGGATTTTGTACCTTATTTATTACTTCTACTAATAATAAGGATTTTAAAATAATTGCATCGCTAAACCCAAACTGTTGTTTTTAATTTTATTTTACAGCTTGTACATTATCCTTTTTGTATGTGTTTTTGTAATAAATTGCATAAAACCTTTATACCAGTGTTGATTTCCTAAAATGCTCACCCCTGTTGTTTCATGTAACCTACCAATGGACTGTGCTATAATTACCCTTCACACACCTGCGCACAAAATGTTTCCTAACAACTTTATTATTAATACCTTATATGGTGATGGGAGTGTGTGTGAGTGAGTGCCCTATAATGACATTATGTTAAGGACGTCCCAAACTTGTGTCCTCTGCTTCCTGGGCTCCCTGGGATCGGCTCCAATGCCACTGTCACCCAAAGTGGTTACGGAAGACGGATAGGTGGATGAATGGTGATGGAAATGAGATTCACGCCCAAGCTCACTGCAAAATCAGCACTGCTTTGAAATACACAGAAAATGTCGCCATTAAAAGGCTCCTGCCTGGCAATCCTCCCATTTTGCCTAACAAGATGAATTCTGGCAGCTTGTATGTATCTGTTTTTGGAATTATAATATTATTCACAGCGATGTTTCGAATTGCTGGAAGCGACACGGGCAGAATCGGCGTATCCACTGGAAAAGCACCAGCAACACTTTTCCATGGGGAATTCGGTATCGTTCTCCCACAGATGTGTCACTTCACTCTCGCAAATCTCTCACGCTTGCTGCGGGGGATTATTTTTAGATGCCGCACACTGGAAACTGTGTGTTGCACCAGCCCAAAAAGCCACAGTTTAGAAAGAAGACTTGGCGGGGAGTAATCTGTGCGGCAATCTGGAGCCGCTTGGCCAGGGGGCTGTAAGTCGGACGCCCTCTGCATAATTTTTTATCAGTATATAGATGAATATCTTAGTATCAGTGTGTAGAGTCACCAGCATCACTCTAAAATGCTTTTTGGAGATTTCAAGGGACATACGAAAAATGTGATGCGAAATTGTTTTGTGGGGGCGGAGTTGGGTGCCACTAAGGCAACCATTATAATTGGCTCTGAGGTTCATTCATCTCTTAAATGGTAACATATAAATTGCAGCTCATGTTGTTGCTACTCTACTCTGTTGATACAAATACTCCATGATTTGATGAAAATGACATTGCATTAAATGTGATTTAGTATCTCCATGTCAGGATTTTTCCTTCAGTTATTTATTAGTTATGGCAGGTATTTATATAACAAGTAA
Source organism: Mormyrops boulengeri (assembly GCA_026781065.1). Lineage (NCBI taxonomy): Eukaryota > Metazoa > Chordata > Actinopteri > Osteoglossiformes > Mormyridae > Mormyrops > Mormyrops boulengeri. The sequence continues at coordinate 9,389,018 of JAODLD010000124.1, forward strand.
CAAAATGAATAGACAGTTAAGAAGATACTGATTTAAGTTTCCCAGTACCCAGGTTCTCAGCCAGACCTCCACCCACCCACTTCTTGTTGTGCTCAGGGTTGTGGGTCCTCCTGATTTTTTTCAATGAAATAACACTGCATAACTGCAACATATATTTACGTTTTATTATTTACTTCCTTTGTTCAAAATATGTCAGATACATTTAAACATACATATAATGATAATATATATTTATATATATCCTGGTCAAGATTGCAAGGGGGTCTGGTACTCATAAAACATACAGATACATATAACAGTTTGTAAAAATGTCTCCTGTCTTTACATAATGAATATGCGCGTACATTTCTTATTTTCCCTGTATTCATCATTCACACTCATCAATGTCACAGAATCCCTGCAAAACATCAAACATACATGTAGTAAGCAAGCATTATGCCTGCATTTTAACAATAGTATCACGTTGAGCTACACCTCATATACAACTCATGTTGTAATATAAATATCTTATATATATTATATATAAAATCAGCATCAGCTTTACCTGTAACCTATGACATTTTTGAAAATCAAGACTTGCTGTGGATAAAAGGGAATTTACATTTTACCATTAATAACATTTTAATGACTTTCAATAACCTCCCTTTCATATTTTCTCAAAATGAAAATAATATTGAAATAATTACAGTAATAAAAACAGATTATTTCTTATCTGTGGAGCTTGGTAATATTTAAATATGTTAATATGCAAAACATAATTTGCTTACATGGTGCTGATGACTGGCTCTAGTTTAAGACATATCTTAAGGAAAAGGTATTGCATAGTAGAAGACGTCAGCATCACATGGATGTTAATAAAGGTGAAAAACAGGTTATATCATTTGATGAAATTAACAGAAAGTGAAGCCAAGGCTTACTAATGTTACTTCTGCCAAATTGCCTTTTCTCTACCTATGGCTGTACATTTAGGATTTGATCCTTTGGCAGATATGTTTCCTCTAACATCAAAGCTGTTGAACAGCACCGGTGGCTAATTGCTAATATTCATGGTTCTGTTCAGTGTTTTTCATCACACACCATTCATTGTGTTCTGAATCCTTGCATTAGCAAGAAACTCCACCTGTTTCTGATGTTTTTTATTGTTTGGCAAACACAAAGAAAGGTCTCGACGGTTTTCTTTTTCTACCCAGAGGAAAATTAAACAAATTTCACCAAGTTTCAAAATTTTCCTGAGAAAATGGTTAAAATTGGTTTTTAAAAACACTCTGATGGTTAAAAAAGTTGCCTATTTATTTTCAGAATTGTTCTTCACGGCCTCAGTTCTTGGTGGTTGTTCAATGGATGGTCAACCACTCTGAACACTGAATCATTCAATATTTGGGGAACAGCACCCTGTGGGTCAGTCCATCTGCCCGGTTTTTGTCAAGCCACTTCCCACACAGGAAGATGGTGGTGACCCCATTGGCTGTGTTGGTCACCTCCACACGATCTAGCAGCCAGCCCGGGTTGATGCCAGAGCTGTCGTGTTCCACCTTGACCCTCAACAGATCACCAACATCCAACATCTCCAGCAGGAAGCGGTCGGTGCGGCCACGCTCAAACAAGTTCCGGAACTTCTGACGCAGCTGTCGCCGGCCGGAATCGCCGTTGGAGCCGTAGACTGTGATGAAGACGTTGGCATCTGTCCCTGCACCTTTCTCGTCAGCTGTGATGATGATTATTTCGTACTTGACTGGCACCAAGCTCCGGGCTTTACTGGCAAAACTCTCGATAGCCTTGGAACACTCAAACGTCATGAAATCATCCCTCTTAGAAGAGAGCGGAATCTGTGCATTGCATCTGAATATATACCTGGAATGGCAAATAAAATTAAGTCAGTTAAAAGCAATTTCATTTTACTTTACTCTACAAATTAACTCAGGAACCAAAATTACATCATATATTCACCTGAATGCGTTTACATATCAAATTTGTATTCATATTCAATAAAACAATATTGTATGAAAAGGTCAATAAAAAGTTGGACTGTGGCTATGTGTTTCATTTGTTTAGACCACAATTACCCAAAACAACGTAGTTAGTACAATTCTGTTTATACATCTGGAATATTAATTAGGAACAATTACTTAACGGAGGAGTTCTGGTCCATGCATTTGAATCATAATCTGTCCTTATAGGATATATACACACCTGTTTCCCAGCTCTTTCTCAGTGACGGCCACCTCCTGCACATGCCAGAATGACTCTGTCTTCACCTTTTTCCCATCTTTTGTAGTGTGGGAAAGGCAGATACCAGCAATATCACCCACATTTTTAGAGGAAAACTCAAATTTGTCAGTGTTTCCCCTAAAAATAATCAAAAAATATTATTCCTTAAATTTGTTACATATTACCAAACAAATGGACAAGCTCTTCGGAACTAACATATTACCTCAAAAATCTCTTTTTCTTTGAGGAATTTTCCAGTAACAATTCTTTTGAACGTCCCTTTCTCCCTTCAAGTACAATCCATACATTTTCCTTGGTCTCTGCATCATCCTTGTCTGCTGTTGTGACCAGAATCTCATATTCTTTAAAAATAATACAACAATAAAACACATTTTTATCAGTATTTTGTTAAAGGAATGCATTTTGCCCATTTACATTATTGCTTACTATTTCAAAGCGGCTCATTGGGCTAAGCCACTCGGCCTGTAATCAGAAGATTACTGGTTCTGGCCCCAGCCTTCATGAAACAGTCACATGTCCACAGGCCCTTGAGCGAGGCCCTTACTCCCCAGTTGCAGAGTGCCACACATTGGCTGACCCTGCACTGTCACCCCCCCCCCCCGCCCATACATGCTGTCACCTGTATAAGTGTCTGTGTCTGTATAAGTGCCATGGAGAGTAAAATGGGGTAGGTGAAAAGAGAATTTCCCATGGGGATTCATAAAATATCTTTATGCTAATCTATTGTGTATCTATTGCAGTCTGTCTACCACTCCTCAATAGCAGTAGTAATTTATAAACATTAATCATTCATTAATATTAATAATTAATGAAATCGTTTTAAAAAAATTAATAGGAATTTATCAAACTAATTAAAGAAATATGGCTCATTAGTTGTATATAAGAGAAAAGAATCATAAATTTATCGTTTTGATCTAGTTAAAAGTGTATATTTATCAACCTTGTTTCTTAGTTTACTTTCTGATTTGGGAGGTACATATGCCTGGTATATAATGGTTTAAAAATCAATAATCTTACTGGTCTTTTCATTAAAGTCTAAGATATCATTATTGGCGCAAGGCAGCTCTCGCAGTATTTGGCCGTCATCCTTGCTTTTGGCCAGCCAGCGATCGCAAGGGAAGCGGAATGTCTGGTCCAAGATCTCGTCTTTTACATCAATATACTCCAAGTGCCATCCTGGTGCCAGTCCTGACGCAACAACAGACATAATAACAACAGACGTAATAACAACAGACGTAATAACAACAGACATAATAACAACAGACGTAATAACAACAGACATAATAACAACAGATGTAATAACCGCCAATTATAGCTTCAATGCAGAACCTTCAGCAAAGTCTCTTAATACACCAAGTGTCCAGGAACAAATGGCCCTAACTCCACTGTGCCTGTAATACTAAACACCCTGCTCCATACTCCGGTGACTCTGCTTGATCTTGTGAAACGTTTTAGTGCCAACATGTTACGATGCCACGTATAATTCACTCCGCTATAAACGCAAAAGGTGGGAGATGGCAGCTGTGCCCTTGAATCTACTTTAATCTCGCCAATTAAACTCCAGACATGCACAAAGGACAGAGAACGTGCTGGATGCAAAAATGTGACCACTGGAGAAGAAAATTGATCAATATCACTGAAATTGCATTCAAGATTTTGTCCTATTGGTGAAGCTTTCAAAGGCTGATGAAGGTGTTGTTACAGCATGGGGCTGCTGATTTAGAGACCTCAGCTGCACAAAAAAGAACCCTGTGATGTCTGCTTGCATTCTGGCTGCTTCCAGGGAGGGTTCACCTGAGTTGTCATGCCACACTCGCACTTTGGACAGATCCCCCAGACTGAGGACATCTGCAAAGCGGAAGGTGTCCGTCTGCTTGCGCTCAAATTTGTTGGCCTTGTTGCATTCCTTCAGCGCCAGTTTCCCCGTGTCCCCGTACTCTCCGAATATGATGAGGAACACATTGGCGTCTGTGCCCGCCCCTACAAGAAGGAATACAATAAACGGACAAATCAGGCTTAATCAACAAAGCTTTACAAGACGACAGCACTGCACTTTGCCATGCCGCTTTTATTGACCTGACAAGGCCTCTCTGTATTCTACCTTCTCTCACAGTACTCACTGTGTCTTACTTAGGGTCCTGTGGCAGACTCTGTGTTTAATATTCTGTGTGAGGATTAATGGCATCATTATTAAAATAAATACAGTTATCATGCTATAATAATGTGCATAATGATTAAATATGCATAAAAACCTTATATTTGGTATTGGGGGCAGTGTGTGGCTCACTGGGATAAGCCTCTGTGCCTGTGATCAGACGGTCACCAGTTTGAGCCTGGCTTTGGCAAAATAGTCACGCCTGGGAGTCCTAGAGCAAGGCCCTTAACCCCCAGCTCCGTGGGTGCCACTAGGGGTGGCTGCCCTTCATTGCCAAGCTTGCTCTCAACTGTATGTGTGTCATGGAGGGCAAGATGGGGTGGGCGAAAAGAGAATTTCTCCACAGGGATCAAAGTGTCATTATTAGCATTATATCAAATACTACCACATACTAAAAAATGAAAAAAAACATACTAATCCAGACTAAAAACTCAATAATAAATAATAAACTCATTTAAACATTATTTTACTTTTTGCCAGGAACCACCACAGATCAGAGTACAAATCCTGATACACAAATTAATTCAAGCAGAAGTACAACATTTGCATCCAGCTAGCTACTGATCATTTTTTAATGTGCAAATATTGAACCGACAAAGAAGACTGTCGATCTGGAACACGTTCAGAAAAAATATATAATAAAATATGAGAGGCAGGGAAAGCTTTGTAGATTCTGTCCTAGTTTTGCTGCAAGCTGCAGAATGTGTGTCCCTTAGAGAGCTAACAAATGAGCAGAGGAACCATGGTTTGCAAAAAATATGTTGATTTTCTGACACCTGCAATAAATGTATCAGTCAGGTGTAACTGGAAAGTCAAAATTAGGCTATGTCAACCAAAATGATCTCCAGCAAACAATGTCAACCAATCAGGGTTAGAAGGTGTGCTGGCATCATCCACTCTAGTTATGCACTAATACACAATAATCGACAGCTTATTATAAGAAACTAACCAGCTTTGACATTACTACCCATAACAAATACTGCAATTTGCTGCAACTTAAATGTCAGTTTTGAAGTATAGGCAATTATAAAATCATCAAATAATATTGTTTCAATATTTAAGACCCAACAGCAGAGCATTAGTTGAATCAATCATGCAGACCCTGGATAAAACAGGGAAACCATTCAGTGTTTGACCCTGCATGCCAAGAAGTGAAAATGGCTTCTCTAAATGACCTCTAGCTTGTGCCCTGTACCCTGTGCTACCTGGGACAGGCTCCAGGGACCCTGACCAGGAGTGGTTGTAAGATAAATGGATGGATTTTAATTATTCTCATTTGTGCCATATTCTCCGTACAGTAAACGGGAAAAAGAAACTTGCATACAGCGTGTAAGTCAAAAACAATATTGAAAATGATTTGGATCACATAAAATCATATAATATTTAAATATTAGTAATGCATAGTAATTGTTAGTGTAATGTATACGTTATCATTAATATTAAAAATATTGGTTCGGGTTCGCCGTGCCTCTTTGTCTCGGCAACCAGCCTCGCTCACGTGTTAGCTGTCTTTGTGACCTTGGAGTCTTGCGTTTCTCAGAGTAACTTTTACACTTTACAGTGCCGTTAATTTAGCATTTTTAATAATAGGTTTAAAACATAGTGCTCCCAGTGCATACAGTAGTGGTGTGCAATACAGTGCTGTGTGTTTAGAAACTGGTAATAAATAGATCGTACAGGCTAGCACACTTGAGGCTGGGATGCCTAAGTATTATTCACAAATTTTCACATTCACACAGATGGAACAAAACCCTTGCAAATGTGAAGGGTGTTACCATATATTCTTATTTCTTCCTGTAATTTAATGTAACACACAGACATCAATCTTTTAATAACTCAACAAAAATTGTGCACTTCTATCAACAAGGAAATGTAATGAATTTTCCCAGTCAGTCATTACATTCTGAAGCTGATGCAGGTGAGGGGAAGTGTTGAATAGATGTGTTTTTTTTTTGAGGGAGGGTCGAAATCCTCCTGCAACATGTATTGTCTGCTCCTTTTATTCCATGGTCACCTGACAGCTGCCTCTTAGGAGGAATACCATACCAGACAAGTATCATAAGTATTTATTTATTAAACCTACCTCTGCTCCAGGAGTTTAAGCTGATGGGTCATGACAATGACCAGAAAAATCCCAGCATTCTCTAATCTAATTATCTAACATTCAAACATCATATATGTGTGTGTATATATGCCACAGTACTTACAGGTGCAACTACTTTACATATTTGTAACCACTTTCTTGTTAAGATCAGTGGTTGTTCTTTCATAGCCAAGGGAGCTGGCTGAATTTTGATGGTAGAAAAGTGAAAAAAGTGAAAAGAAAAGCTTTTGAAGTGAGCATCAATAGCTTAGTATTTGTTATACATGCACAAGCAGCCTCACCCTTGAAATAAAAATGTATTTTGCCTCAGAGTCAAACTTCCAATTGAAAATCACTTGAAGAAGTCTGTAGGCAAAAACTATGCAAACATTGTGCTTGAGCACACCAGACACACCTTGACTCTCCTTGTAGTTAAAGATATGTCGATGTTTTTCTGGTAGGTGAATTCTGTGAAATTGCGATTGAATGCAAAGAGGTAAACCGGTGACTATGCACCGGAAGATGTATTTGTTTCATGTGAGCTCCGTGGTCGACTAACCTGAGACGTCGCTTGTCTTGACCTGAATGGTGTAAGTGGTCTTCTCCACCATCTGCTCCTCATCGACGATGGCAGCCAGCTCACAGGTCATGGTTCTTTTAGGTCCCTTGGTCTTTGACAGCCACTCTCCATAGGTGAACACATACACTTCGTCAGTGGTCAGATTCCGCAAAATGATCTGGAGAACAACCGAAACCAAGAAACATTTACGGCAGGGGTCACGAACATGGTGCCCGCGGGCACCAGGATGCCCCCAAGGACCGCATGAGTCCCCCGCGGACCTGTTCTAAAAATAGCACAACTCACCAGTGAGCGGCGTCTAAAATTTAATTTTATCCTTTTGCTATTCTTCTTTAATCACATTTGCATTTATACAGATTTGAAAATCACAATATCTAAAAAAAAGCATTTAAAACATGTTTATTATACGTGAAGTTTAGATAAGTTTAGGAGGGCGTTTCAAACAGGTAGCCCTTCGTATGGCTCAGTACCCATGAAGTAGCTCTCAGTTTCAAAAAGGTTGGTGACCCCTGATTTACAGATTTTGAGCACCTCAGCTTAAAAATCAAGTGTGAAATAAATCCTATTATTACTTCAAATACAGTTAATGACTTTCATAAATCACATAAGATAAATCTTGCTGTGATACTATACCTAGACTTTGTTAAATATCCTGTACTGTTCTTCAGTTCAGCCAAATATTGTTATAAACATATACAGGTACGAACTAGGTTAAGGGTTAGAGTTAGGGTTGCCATGAGGGTTAGAGGTAGGATTAGGGTTAGGTTTGCATTACAGGATAGAACTAGGTTTAGGATTTCTTTAATAAATCTCTAAAAGCACCTTTTATCATTTAAATATATTTCAATAATCCTTCTTTCAATAGTTTGATGTTTATTAATAAGCATGCCAGAAACCTGTTTTACTTATATTTGATTAAACAGAACTGAGTTAGGCAAGTTTTAAATCTCATGCTTAATACTATTAATGTGCCAGTACAACAAGGACACACATACTGTAACTCCACAAATCTAAAATCTACTGAGAAATTATGAAATAAGCATTCAGAAACAAATGGTTAATTACAGCAGTTCACGGCTCAATCTGAATTCCAGAGTCAGCCTCCCAGGACCATCTGCCTGGTTCCATCATAATAAGAAAAAGGAGGATTTTCTCTAGTGCCCTAATTGTCACTACATAAAACTTTAACCTGTACTTAATACTATAGTTCCTGCTAAATAATAAATACTGAAGACTCAAAATAATCAAAACAAATAACCAAATAAGCATTTGATTTCATTGTTTATGAATGAAAACCAGCAATAGCTTATGCAGTCAGACATCCTTGGGTGCCTTTGAGGTGCTGACCAGACTAAGGGTTAGGGTTACGGTTTGGGGTGCCCTAAGGGATAGTGCTAGGGTTAGGTTTGTTATGTAAAAAACACTCTGACATTTCATCCTCAATACACTGCCAACTACAGTCTCATCTTTGATACTGTCGAACTGCGATTTATGCGCAGAAAGTGACGTCACATGTGTAACCCTGATAATTCAGTGTTCCTGAGGAAACCTCCATTAAATATCTTTAAAAGAGTATCATGTGGGACAAATGCCAGAACGCTGCCATCTGTAGCAAACTTCACAAATGCCCTCATTTGACACCCTTTAATTTTTATATACTGAAGCTTGACATGTGGACATGGTCTCAAGCCCCCGTCAATCTAGGATTATGACCCATGCTGTCGTGGGATTTGCCACTTCAGATCTGTGATCTACCCCCCCAGCCAGATCAGGACTAATTGCAGGAGCATGTCTGTACAAACTGTTCCTTCTTATTGCAATGATTTGAACGTTTGTTATATCCCCAGCTTATGCTAGACACACGGGGCATACAGCACAAAGAAATAGTGTATAAGCTATAATCAACAGCAATGCACATGTTCTCCTAAGAGGGTGATGGCGAGTAAAAACAGCACCTGTACATGCTTTGATTTGCGAATATAACCTTAAAATCATGGAAATATGAATGTCTAGCCTTCCAAATTAGACCTTTCAAATTAGACAAGTTTTCTATTCAAGACTTTTCTTTCAAACAGGGGCTGTAGGTGGGTATGAAACTGCTGCACTCTCCAGTTAAAGCTAGCATGAGTGAGGAATAAGACTATTAACGACCGACCATGGCCTATCGTAAGCACACCACCTCCATAAATAGGAAAGTAGTCCATATTACATTTGCCTTGTAATATGTCTCACTCCCTCCCCAGGCAAAGCAGTGTAGGGTCTGTCCAGGTACCTCAGGAGTATCTCACATTATTGCCACTGAGTCCTTTTTTCTTTAAAAATCCTGAGACATTTTATCACTGCTTGCTCATGCAAGTACCAACCTTATCAAGGAACCAGTCAGGCCGACTCCCGGACCCATCGATCCGCACCCTTATCTTTTTCAATGGAGCAATGTCATCAACCTCCAAGAGGAAGGTATCTTCTTGGCCTCTCTCAAACCTACAAAAATCAAAAACGATTTCATGTTTGCACAATTCGCACCATGCTGTTTGACAAGCAGTGAGGCCCAGTGACTAAAACATACACATTTAGGAAATATTTCGACATGGTTTAAAACTAAATAAGCAATTTTAGACATTAGGTGCTAGCTGACTGATAAAACAGGTGAATAATTTCCACTCATAAATTTTAGAAGTCTGGCAGCATAGCAAAAGCATAGATGCTATACTCTATGGCAGAAATGGAAAACCTCAAACTACTTTGGTTCAATGGAACAAAGGGGTTGGTAGGTTCTGTACCTGTCCTCATTCTTTTGAAGGAGAATCTCTTCACTGCTCCCATTGGCACCAAACACCATCAGGAAAATTTTTGTGTCAGTACCTGCATTCTGAACATCACCGGTGACAACTGTCGCCTCATAGATGACCTGGATGACGAAAGATAATTTAGAAACAAAAAAGAGGTAATCTGGTGCCAACTGAGTTTAATTTTAAACATTTTCTTGCCAAAAACTTGAAATACATTTCAAAGAATTGATTTCAAATGTGCTTAAATATGAACATAAACTAATGAGATTAATCAGGCCATTTAGAAGCTACTGTGGTTCACAAGGCTAATGCATTACTGAATGCTCCCAAAAGCAAGATGTCTACAGTAGGTATTTTGAAGATAATACTGTGGCTAGCGCTAACAGTTGACAGTATCTCTCCTCTTGCTCCTACACAGAACCCCAATCACTGCACCGTTTGTGTGATGTTGGCGGTGTCCGCATCCAGAATACTGAGCACGCGCGCTGTCAGCCCGTCGCCCCGATCCTTAGCCAGCCAGCATTTGCACTGGAAGATGTACTTCACCCCTCTGGTCGGCACTGCGACGGACAGCTCATCCACCAACCAGCAGCTCTCGGGAGTTGCCCCATCATGCCCCAGCTGCAGGAGCACAGAGGTAATTAGGGCAGGAGTCGCAGGCGGGTGTTTAACTTGTGCGCCAAGGTTGGCTGCCAGTCAGAAGTGTGAGGTACCTGCCAGTCAGGCCATTCAGATCTGGCAGTAATAGAACCTTGGGCTTGTGCACCAATGGCAAGGAAAAACCTACCACCAGCTGTGAACGTATAATTGGCTATTAATTTCAGGGTCAAACTTTTGATAGACAAGTCCTGTCTAAAGATATGACTGCTCTGACGACTGACAAAAAGGTATTGGAAGCTTGGATAATTAATTTTTTTTGCATCTAAATGGGTTTTCTGCCATATATGTAGTGGAATGCTATCCTAATTCTTTAGTAAAACGGGTAATTTTATAGGTTAATACTTGGTATATAATATATGTGGGTGTGTGCCTGTGCATGTGCTCCAATGATGCAATTTTTCTTCTAACAATGACAGAAAACACACAGAATAACAAGAAGAGATGCAGATATTTTGCCTGGGGCTATTTACAGCTGCTTTAGGAAACACTGTAATATCATTTTAGACATTTCACCAGGGACAAAGAGATGAGCATGTGTGCTGTTCAGTCAGGCTCGAACATGCCCTGGTGTGATAAACTTAACAGCTCTGCCTCAATCTACAGCGATTCCTAGTGACATTTTACTCTGAAAGTTGGGTAGAATTGAGTTTCTGTGGCATGATTTTGGGCTTAGATATGAGCTGTGAGTTTCCATTGGCCACGTCCTCGGTTGTTAACAAATTTGGGTAATGCCCTCGAGGTACAATCAAATGATCTTCATACAGAGGTCAGTTTCTGTAGACATGTTCACTCCAGGTGAGAGTAATAATAGAAATGTACACAAACATTTCCCAATATGTCTGCTTTGTATAAAGATCAGACCTCACCTCAACCTTCTTGATCTCCCCAACATCAGCAGCATAAACTTCAAATTTTTCCAGGCTCCCAGCAGCAAAGCCCGCCGTATCGGCGGGCATCTCCAACCAGAGGCGTTCCGTCTGTTTCTGGTTGGGTCCCATAACGATGACAAAAACGCGACTTGTGGTGCTGGCGTCACGCTCCGTGCCAGTAGCAATAGTGAAGTGGTAAGGAATGACTAAAAAGGGAAATATTAACTGAAGGTGAATTTCAGCAATAGACTAAACCAGTGTTTCTCAACTTGGTCCTTAGGGACCCCCAGATGGGCCACACTTTTGCCAGTTCCCAGTGGCGGACTGGTTTGAGAGACACTGGACTAAAATATGCATAGTAATAAACTGAAATGTTTAGAGGCATCAACAGAAAATCTAATTAAATTGGCAACTTTATGAAAACAGTTGAAAAGGTTGACTTTATGTGTTTACGTAAAATATTAAAAGTTCATAAAATACTTCTTGGAAAAATCACAAATTTACAGTACAGTGCATAGTACAATGAGTGACAAATCGGTATGATTTTGGATTAATGTATGTATGTCAGGATTCATTCTCCTACAATGCACTTCATCAGGGATGTCATCTTCCTCCTTTTTCTTCTTATTCTTCTTGTTCATGTTGCTGTCCAGGCTTTTCACATTCATAGTGGAGCCCTTTACGCTCTTGGATGAATCTCTCACTCCCTTGTATCCCTGAGAACATAGGTCAGTTAAGGATGCTTTCATCTCAGGTTAATGACAACATTCCCCAAATTATGCTTACAATAAGATATGAAACTGGCCTGATAAAGCACTGTTTTTGGATTTCTTGTTACCTTGACATAGAAAAACCTCTCAATGCGCTTGTCTTCCTTCTTTTTGGAGAGCCAGCGCTCACATAGGAACAGGAAAACCTCTTCCGTGTCCACATCAAACACCTCCACCTGGTCCAGGTACCAGTCTGGACTGATCATGCTGTTGTCATGGCGAATCTTAATCTTATAAACCTGCCCTAGGTCCACTGCTTCAATTGTGAGCTTGTCCACCTGATATGCAAAACGTCACAAGACAGAGTCATGTTTACTGGCCAGACTGAAGGAAACACATTAAAACACTCAATATCCATTATTCCACAATTTGATGGCTGTTGTGAGACTAATTTGAAGTTAATATGACTAGATCCTTGATTCTTCAGAACTGACTGGGTGCAGGTGAAGAATGCATTTGGATATATTACTTGAAATAGTCAGCTAAGAAAGCAAAGTAAAAAAAAATCTGAAAATGATCAAACAGCAGGGCTCTTCAGTGACACTATATTTTCTAGCCTTCAAATTTTGTCAGTGAAGGAGAGGCTTATAAAATGCATGTGTGCTCAGAAAAGCAATCTCCCTGTCCTCTGAGGGAGCTTCACAGCTGCTAGGTGCTATCTCTTTCTCAAGAGCCATGTGAGAAGGTTGACTGCTGCGAGAGTGAAATGAATGCTGTCGCAGTCCGAGTTTGACGTGTGGGATAGCCAGTAAGTCACCACCACACCAGGAAACCTAATAATTTATCTGAAACTGCTGTACAGGCCTCAATTTATTTATAAAGCCTGGCAGGCATATTAAAAAGTCTCTCACCTGAACCAATGTCATTCGATGTTGCTTCAAACTCCCAGGTTAAAGCGGAGTTAATTGGGCCATTGAATAAATGCACAAAGCGATGCACTCATTTTAAGATTTTCAAAATGTGTTGAACATAGTAAGGATTAATTTTCTGGAAATAATATATATACAACGTGAACTGTCCAGTAAATGACCAGCGTTTAATTACGTAAGATAAAAATTCCGAAATTTCGGCCTTTTATGCCTCTTGACCAGTGTTTTATGTCTGAATTTTTATGCACATGTAAAGACATATTTTATAAACCTGGCTGCTTATTCAAAAAATACAACTGCCAAGTGCAGAGCCGTTACCGATCCCCTCTCAAACTTGTTGCTGTTGGTCTCAGACTTGCTGAGTTTGCGCTCTCCTGTGTCGCCCAAGTCTCCATAGATAGTGAGGAAAACGTTGGCATCCGTCCCGGCCTCATACATGTCACCCGTCATCACAGAAACCTTATATGTGTGAGCTGGGGATAAGATACATAGAGGGATAGATGTATTGTGACACCTGAAAAATACTGAGTCACTCATATGTGAGAAGCTCTGGAATTATTATGGTCTTTCTTAAATTAGGAATATGCAAGATCAGAAATAAACTGGCTACTTTAATATTGGAGCCAATTCCATGTCCTTTACTGATTCACCATCAAAGGAAAACAATTTTCCATCATTTTTTGTCACTATTCATCTATTACCCAGATAATGTTCTCACACACAGCTCACGGGCCATTTTACTTATGGATTTATAACCTGTAATGGCACTAAATCTAAGACTACAGCCATGCTCACAGGAATAATAAAATGCTCTTATGTGGTAGATTGTCTGCATGTAATGAGCCTATTTTCAACAGTCCTGAAAACTTTTAATGAAAGTTTTAGGCTAACCTGCATCAGAAACCATATGTTAAACAATATATTAAATATATTAAACAAGGGGGAAATAGTAGAGTTTGGTATGCCTTCTCCTCCAGCTTTGCATTTTCAAAGTGCAAGGTTTTGTGTTTTGAACACTGTGCTAAGAGAGCTGCAAATACATACTCTCCAGAGCATCCTCCACCTCGATCTCAGAGTGCTTCAGGGTCCCATCCCTCAGGAGCTTCTCCTGAATGATGGTCGACGGTACTAACTCCCTCACCGTCTCCCCATCATCTTCTGACTTGGCCAGCCATCGCTCACATGGGAAGATGACAGTCTCTGAACCCTTTTGGTAGACAGGCAAAGAGCATGTTTTTACTTACGAAGACTCCCGCTCTGCCAGAGGAGAAGAAAGTTTATTTAAGCAGGATGTCTGCCCGAAGGAAAAGAAAAACCGTGAAACGGCGTGAAATTTTGTTTTTTTTTTTAGGCTCTTTCTCCTAGACAGAGCCAAGAAGCAGAGGAGATGTGTTCCTCTAAGATTTGCAAAAGCTTCTTCTTCCAACTGCCTCTGCGCTGACAGTTAATTTTGCATGCAGTGGACAATGCTCTTGAAATCGTGTTTTATTTTATTTCTCCAATAGCAAATTTCTGAGAATTTTTTTTAGATGGGATAGGAATTAAATTTTTTTGAAAAATAAAAAAATACAGCCCTGAGAGTAAAAATTTCATTTTATGAGATGCCTGCGATACAAGCCACAAGTTCCTTGTATTGCTAACTCCCATGTGAATGGCAGCAGTTGTACACATAGTAGGTAAACATCCTTATAATGCTTCATGAATACTTTCATGGAACTATATAACTGGAGAAACACTATCTGATTGATTTGGAAAGCAAGTGTGGTCTTCTTAGACTTCTATCTTAGATTTAAAAAGTAGGTGATGCTTTACATTCACTGCACCTTCATAATGCCTTTATAATGCATTCATAGAACATTTCATGCATGTAAGTATACATCAACATCCTAACATACCACAAAAGCGTTATTAATCTTAGGGCGTGTTTGTCAGGACTGGCCCCTGTCCTGCCGCTTCGTTATGTCTGATCCCAGTTTGGCCAGTACGTATTCCTGGCGATCCCCAATCCTTCACTCCTAGTGTTTTGCTGCTCCCCTGGCTGCCGCTTGGTGTAACTAATGGGCCAGGAGATCGGCTGTTGTCCAGACTCCCCTTTTGTTGTGGCTTCCACTAGTTGCTATTTAACATTTATTTTGTGTTTCTTTTCTTGGTTTATCATGTGTTTATGTATTTCAGTTACAGTTCCTTGTTTTTGCTCGTTCCCTGTTTGTAGTAAGTTCAGTTTTCCTTGTTTTAGTTTGCCTTGGTGTTTGGCCCTCTCTGTATCCATTGATTGACCCCATCTCTGTTTGTAACCGCCTACACCTGCCCTTTGTTAACCATGTGTATATATGTGCCTGTCCTTGTCCTGTTTCCTCTGTTGGTCATTATGTGGTTGGTACTGTGTGTTAGTTTCTGTTTTTAATTATCTGCTCCATGCTTCATCCCCACATGTCTTATTGCCTGTGTATCCTTAGTTGCATTTTTAGTGTTACTTTACTTTGTGGTTAGTTATAGTTTTGTCCTTGCTCGTACCTACATGTTTTGACCCCTTGTGGTCCCTTTGTGTTCTGTTTTGTTTAATAAAAACCTTTTTTGTGACAGCCACTACATGGATTGTCTGTCTGTTCATCATGTCCCGCTGTAACATGTTAGGATGTTAAGGCATATTTACATGCTGCGTATGAATGTTCTATGAATGCATTATGAAGGTGCACTGAATGTTCTATGAATGTAAAATGACTGCATTATGGAGGTACAGTGAATATAAAATGCAATCAAAAAAAAATTATCTTACCAAATCAAAAAGCACGATACACTCAACAAGATTGCTCAAAACATATGTATTTCGCAACTGCTTAATAACCCCAAAATAAATTCTTCTTTCTGTAGTTTAAACCTGCTTCAGAAAAGATTCACTTCTTATATTATTTGCTTAAATATTATGTGTTATTATGTGTTATGCTGTTTAATGTCCATAGCTGACAGCTTATGTGCCTTTATTTAATGAGCAATGTACTGTAAATTTGTTAAAGCCTGAAGCATCTTTGGCTGTATTTTTAATGTTTATACTGTAAAGCAGGATGACAAAAATAAGACAGAAAATAGTAACAAGTATCCTTTAAATAAGAATGATAAAATTAGAAAACAAAGTCTCTCATGTCCGAAAGACCACATTCTTTCTGTCTGACACAATAGAATCTAAAAACGGAAACCAATTTTCTTTTCTTCACCTTCCCACATGGATTATTCACACCTGAGCCTAGTTGGCTTTACCAAGCCCACACTCAGGTGTGTTAGCTTGAAGCCATCTGATTTGACACTTTCTGCTACAGTATCATATGAATTTAAACTCAACCTGCACGCTTCCTGCAAAGTAAATGACACGGTTAACAGCCTACTGGCAACAGGAATGGCATATTAATACAAAATATCCAACACTGCATTGCTTGTACGCAGTAACAATTTATTAATATGTTCCAAAATATTTGAACAACTTCTAAAACTTTAGGTTTATAAAGGCAACCCCAAGACAACTAAAATATCACAGCTTTTTCCCTTTTTCATATTGAAAGTAGCCCCCACAGTTATTTCATCAGCATAAGCCAATGATGCAAGCATGCTGTACCTTTCCCTTCCTAAGGAGTCTCCTGATTTCGACTCGATCCAAATGCCAGCCACTGTTAATTCCCCTGTTGTCATGACCAATTCGGATCTTTTCAATGACATCTCCAATGTCCTCCAGCTATAAAGGTAACACAGAATCCTTATTTTTTATTTTATGCTACTTTTTTCAATAGCAATAATATATCTACACATTTAATAACACTTTTTTCTTCCATATCGGGATATTTCTTTAATATATGTTTAAATATAAGAAGCACTTGAGGATTTCATTACAGAAAATGTTTAAAATTTTTTAAATAGGTGTCTGATTTCACTTTCAGAGGAAAATGTCCTGCACACAACTATACATGCTACATATAGGAACTACAATGACAAGCAACAAAACCACAATTGAACAACTATTGCCCCCCTTTGGTCAAATGTGGGAACACAACCCTACAAAGTTCTGACTAAATTCTGTTGCATGTATACCTGTACTATGGAATTACACATTTGCATTTCGACTAAATGTACATTTTAAATACATATGAGTTCCTAAATTCAAGCAAGTTCTCACCTCGACAATAAACATATCTTCAGCACCTCTCTCAAAGTACATACGCCTCTCCCTTTTATTGACACAAAGGGACTTTTGTTGCGTGCAGACCCCATCTCGCCCATAGAAAACAATGAACACGTCGGCATCAGTCCCTGCTCCAAAGATGTCGCTTGTGAATGTTTTGATCTCATAAGGCACAACTAAAATTGAGAAGAAAATATTTTATTACAAGGGAGGCAAACTACATGTATTAACTTTTATTAACTGCTACCATATTCAAAATATTACAACATAACTAAAACACATTCATCTCGGGCCCTGTTTACACTTGGTTTTAAAATGCATCTTGGGTGATAGGATCACAAGAAGACAGCCGAGACACATCGGCCTTTACACCTCTGTCTATCATGCATCTGCAAGGTGTCCAGCTGACTACTTCTGCTCAGATTTAGTTACTGCCTACGTCACTTCTGCTAGAAGGTCAAAGGGCACCCAAACAGTTATTGTGATGTCCTTGTCGGGGACGCAACAGAACGCATTAGCCTTTATACCACAAAAGATATGTAGTCAAATGCATCCCAGACCATCTCGGCAAGTGGTTTGAGAGATCAGGTCACAATGTGTCTTGGTGGTGGTTTACGCTTGTATTTAGCGCAGTCCACTTGTGATCCAATTGCCCAAGTATTTTAAGCATTTTAAAGCCAAGTGTAAACAGGGCCTAGGTTGTTTATGTAAGAGCCGCTTCATAGACACTTTCATCTAAAGCTGCTTAATCTGCCCTTATTTATACAACGGGATAGAGAACTATGCTTGCTCAGTTTACCCACTGATCCAAAATTGCTAAACAGCAAGCAGATTGAAAAACGGGAGAAGACAACAGAGCGGTGCTGTGAAACCAATGAAACCAGCTACAAACCAGAGAAATGCCACAACATTCATGCAACACAATATGAGAAGCTGCAAGAAACACAAAAACTAATAGCATGCAGAATATTGGCTAACATCTCTACGGACCATGTAATCGTAAGAGTGAAATTGTTAACTAATTTGATTTTTGCAATATTTAAATAAGGAATACTGAGACTGGTCATTTTTGTTATGGGCTCTCTATGATTACGAGAACTTGATATAATGAACAGAGATGTATTCCCAGTCCACATAGCCATTGGTTTCTTTTGCTCCATTAGGGTGAATATTGAGATGAAGAGCTCACAGGGAGTGTATAGCTCAGTCTGCAGCACTGCAGGGAAGAGGTCCCTGATGATGGCTCCATCATCCTCCCCTTCGTGAAGCCAGCGGCCGCATGGGAAGCGCAGTTTCTGGCCTAGCGACGGGGCATCGATTTCAACCCAGTCCAGAAACCAGCCAGATGAGCCTCCTGGAACAGAACAGGATCATGGTGCTGCCAGCATAATGCTGCTACAGAAGCCTGATAAAACAATGGCTGGTTATCTAAGCTGACTACCATATTGCTAGTACCCATGTTATTGCTGGAAGTTACACTGGTGGTATTGACTACTTAAAGGAATGCCTCAGAATTTTTTTCATAATAAAAGAAACATGAGATATATACTTTCACCAGTTTCATGTTTGGGGCAGTTGCTCTGTCATTAGCTTAGCTGCAAATCTGAGTTTAATGCAGAACACCCACAGGCCACTAGAGGTCACGTTTTCTGCAGTTTGTTGCGGTTTATCTTAACCCAGCTATGCACCTGGATTAGCTGGGGTTAACATGTCAGACGTTATTAAGAACCTATTTAATTCTTGATGTGTTACATAGGCAATATTTATGATACCGTGAAGCGAAGGCATACGTAATTACATACCCTAGGCTTGCATACATTACAATTAAAATCTTAAGGCAAAGTCAGAGAGTGCTATAATTTGCATATAAGCATTCTATTTTTATAAATTGTACTTACTTATCCTATGTTGTTCATATTTTAATTTAAAAAGTGTTCTGATAAACTGACCTTTACCGCAGCCTTGAATTACTGCAGAAGTCTACAAAAGATTTCCCTTGATTAAGCCTGTTGGCAAAAGGTAACAAACATGTATTTTAATTAGAACAATCTGTTTTTTATATTTTAATAGATTTTATTACAGACACCTCAAACCATAGATGTAAAATGCAACTAGGTTATCTATTAAAAAGGAACATTGTGGTGATTCTAAGATTAATCTGAGTAAAATCGCCTATTTTTGCTGTTGGCCTAACTCAAAGTAGAACATCTGGCTGAACTTGTTTTAAACCAGGATTAAAATACAGCCAAGCTAACGACAGAGCAATCTCCCCAATATGATTACATTTGTAATATAATAACTAAGTATAGATGACAAAAGATGGATGTCCAAGTGTGATTTTCTTAGTTTTGAATGTATTACCTGAGTCATCATGTCCGATGCGAAGTTTTTTAAGTGCACCAAGATCGACAGCTTCTACTGTGAACTCATCTATCATCCCTCGCTCAAATTTATTTTTGTGTGTCTTAGAGGCTTTAAGATTTATTAATCCTGTGGAGAAAATTATTTATTAATGCAAAAATAAACCTACTTATAAATACTTTCAATAAAGACAAATATGGAGAACAAAAGAGAAAATGCAAAAATAGAAATACAAATCTGACAGTACTACACAGAACGTTTTTTTCATTTTTAATATCTAAGTACGGCCTCCCATGAAGTCGCAAAACGATTTCTAGCAAATTCATATGGAAATAAGGCATAAGGATGAATGAAAGAATGAGAAAATTTGCATCATTTTCTGACTGGAGCAAGCAACCTGAACTGATGAAAACAGCTATGATGGAAAGAAAAAGTACGAATTAGGGACGCTTTTCTCTGTATTTTAGCACAGTATATGTAAAATGTTACCTGTGTCGTCCTTCGTACCGTAAAGGATAGCAAAGACATTGGCATCGGTACCGGCGTACTTCTTGTCTCCTGTCTTGATTCTCAGGGTGTAGGTAGTTGACATGGCTGCATATTTAATGAATATGTAAATGAACATTATTGAAGCACCCAACTGGGGTGCAACGTGGGTCAAAACAATGAAATGAACATTCATTTGCCAATAACTGCACAAGAATGAATTATTGATTTGAGATTAGGTGGATCCTGCCTGCTCGGTTCCCACGTGCCTTTTTGTTCCAGCCCGAGGGTGGCTCCAGAGCTTTCTTCGTCATCATCGTCCATCTTCATGAAGGCTTCATCGACTGGCACCAGCTCCCTTGCAATCTGCCCGTCGTCCTCGTCAATGGCCAACCATCGCTTGCAGGGGAAGTAATATCTTTGAGCAGGGAAATATAAGAATTATGTTTAGGAAGCATGGGAAAGAACACATTACACCTTCAGGGGGCTGTTTTTATATTTAAACTCCCTTCATTTTAATGTGAATATTAGTTGCATCTGACCTGGTGCACGTTTTAACATTCCCACAAAAGTCTGCAAGACTGGATGACACTTAAGTATTCAGAGACGATTTCAACAAATTCCAGTTTCAGCACTTGCTGTGTGCTTCTCCTGCCACTAGGGGATGAACCCCATCCATCCATCCATCCATCCATCCATCCATCCATCCATCTATCTTCCAACTGGCCAGGGTTGCAGGGGAGCCTGAACCAATCACAATCAGCATAGGGCTGGGGTACACCCTGGAAGCCAGCACACTAGAACAATTCATTATGCTAAAATCAATAATGAACGTTCCTGCATGTTAACTGTTTTGTAGTTGTAAACTGCTACATAAATTGCACTGATATATGCACATTTACTGTAAATGTTTCTCATTAGGGGAGTAGGTTACCTCACATGCAGGACAGACCATAACTATATCTGAACGGACCCCCTGGCTCTCTCAAACCTGTGACTCACGTGGTATCATCCTTGCAGTCCACTATTTCCACGCGGTCCAGAAACCAGGCTGAATTACCCTGGCTGTTGTCATGGCGAATTCGCAACTTCTTCAGTGGCCCCAAATCGATTGCAGTGACAGTGAATATATCTTCCTGTCCAGCATAAGAAACAACAAATCATTTATGAAGAGAGATAGGAGACATCTCATTTAATGTGAGTCGAGCTCGCCATGTGAGTATATCAGCTGAATCATTTCCTAGGCTGTGTGACAACATACTCCATTACCAGAATTCATGCATGAGAATATTTCAATTTTTAAAATTGCTCTATGATTTATGATTTTTAAAATCATTTTAATGATCATAATGATTTATAAGAATAGCTGCAAAAAATGTTGACACTGTTAAGAACAACTGAATGCAGTTCATTATTTTGGATGAGTGTTATCATTAATTCATTAACCCATATCATTAATATCCCAGTGACTGTTCATGACCGGAGTGTTTACTCTTGTTTA
This sequence comes from Mormyrops boulengeri, assembly GCA_026781065.1. Lineage (NCBI taxonomy): Eukaryota > Metazoa > Chordata > Actinopteri > Osteoglossiformes > Mormyridae > Mormyrops > Mormyrops boulengeri. The sequence continues at coordinate 9,410,538 of JAODLD010000124.1, forward strand.
ATCTGAGGCTGATCTTACCTGCCCTTTTTCAAACTTATTGAGGTGATTGGACTTCCTTAAATACCGCTCTCCAGTGTCCCCCATCTCCCCATAAATATCTACGTAAACTTTGGCATCTGTTCCTGCTCCCCACATGCTCCCCGTGAAGACGTGCACTTCATATGAGTTCTCTGTGAGGAAATAACAGATGATACTTTCCAAAGTCTGCGTTCAACAGTTCAGTATATGTAAAAAAGTACTTTCCATGTTGTTTTCCATGTTGTTTTGCCATTACGACTCCAAAAGTTCTCTAATTTCTAAAAGAGATTATTGAACTTTGGGGGATAAAATACCAGCCATATATCTAAATGAAATGACAGGCCACTAATAACTGAGAAGAGTTCTGTCTGTATAACTAATCTCTCTATGACTGCTACATCATTAATACAATTCTATTCTCCATGCCTCATCTTCATTGCTGGAACTGTCTAAAGGAAGGGACGGCTATTAGTGCCCTTTCACCTCGTCATGTTATAAGGGTGGGTATTCTATAATTGTATTCATCAAAGAGAGCTGCTCTTTATTGCAGTCATCTACTGGCACAATTGCTCATTCACAGTCATAACAAATAATCTGTTGCATGTCAAGAAATCTCGTATTTCCATGAATAATTTCACAGACTTTGTTTAAAAACTGATAATATCATGTTAGCTGGCTTTGTAACTGCAGAATCTTGGATAAACATTTCAGTGCCATTAATTTTATATTTTTCATAATTAATTCAAAACCTAGTGCTCCCAGTGCATACACTTTGCATTTGCAGAGGCATAATTTGAACAGTTTGTATATTATATATGAAGGTCTTGATAAGAAATGAGAAAAAAAAAATTGGCATGCAAAGTGTACAGTACAGTACTGTTTGTTTATACATGGCTAATAAATACACTTGTTTGTTGTCGTTCAGGCATGCAGATTGTTATGGTTTGAGGTTAGGGGTGTACAAGTATTATTCACAAATTTTCACATGGATCTTCTGCCTCTAACCCTCGTGAATGTGAAGGGGTCATTGTAGTGATAAACCATATATATATATATAAACTACAAACACAGTACTGCAGAATTTCCTACATAGCTGAGCTACACACCTTCTATGTCACTTCCACCCTCCGGAAGCAGCTCCACCACGAGCTCGCCATCCTCCTCATCCCGAGCCAGCCAGCGTTGACATTGGAAAAAGTAAGTCTTCACCACCTGCTGTAGCTCAGACTCTCCCTCCTCTTCCTCTTCTTTCTTCTTTTTCTTCTTCTTCTTGTCCTTCTTGTCCTCTTTCTTTACTTCTTTCTTCACCATGGCCATGGTGAGCCACTTGATGTCTACACTTTCCAAGAACCATCCGTCACCAATTCCCGAGCCGTCATGACCGATCCTGATCTTGAAGATCTTTCCAACATCCAGAGCTTCAATCTGCAACAAATGATTCATAATTTGCAGTCGATGTAAGATTTCCACTGTGACCTTGTACTAAATAAGTTGCATGGAAAAGAATTGATTAATGGAGGATGGGTGGATGGATGTTTAAAATTTCTGTTGACTCAACAATTAAACATTTAGGTCGTGTTTATCTTTCCATTACAAAAGCTCCACAAGCTACATCTTCAGAGCAACCTAATGATGACACAATGGGCTATATTTTCCACCCGCGCAGAGCGCGACGCAAAGTGGTTTAGCTAGTTTCATACCAGCGCATTGCTCATTTTCATGCCATGTGTGAACATTGTTAAAATAGTAAATGATTTTGCGCCTGCTTTCCGCCCATAGGAGTGGTGTTCTTTTAATTGTGGCGTTGGCCGGACGCATTGTCAGCGCATTACTTTTTTAAGGCAGCGCAACGTCAAGCATTGTTAATTGTTAATATTGTTCAAATTAAGTAAAGAATAAACCGTATCATTAAAGAACCTTTCGAGTTCATTATCAGAATGAACCATGTACAGCCGTGGCCAAAAGTTTTGAGAATGACACAAATATAGATTTTCACAAAGTCTGCTTCCTCAGTGTTTATGACGCCAATTTGCATACACTCCAGAATGTTATGGAGAATGATCAGACGAACTGCAATTAATTGCAAAGTCCCTCTTTGACATGAAAATTAACTTAATCCCAAAAACCCATTTCCACTGCATTTCAGCCCTGCCACAAAAGGACCTGCTGACATCCTTTCAGTGATTCTCTTGTTAACACAATTGAGAGTGTTGAGGAGGACAAGGCTGGAGATCACTCTGTCATGCTGGCTGATCCAGAAAAAAGACTGTCTGGAGAAGAAAAGGTGAGGGCTACCATCAGTCCTGTGTCACACTAACAGTAAAGCATCCTGAGACCATTCATGTGTGGGGTTGCTTCTCGGCCAAGGGAGTGGGCTCACTCACAATTTTGCCTAAAAACACAGCCATGAATAAAGAGTAGAATCAAAACATCCTCCGAGAGCAATTTCTCCCAACCATACAAGAACAGTTTGGTGACGAACAATGCCTTTTCCAGCATGATGGAACACCGTGCCATAAGGCGAAAGTGATAACTAAGTGGTTCGGGGAACAAAACATTGACATTTTGGGTCCATGGCCAGGAAACTCCCCAGACCTTAATCCCACTGAGAACTTGTGGTCAATCCTCTAGAGGCAGGTGGACAAACAAAAGCCCACAAATTCTGACAAACTCCAAGCATTGATTATGCAAGATTGGGCTGCCATCAGTCAGGATTTGGCCCAGAAGTTGATTGACAGCATGCCAGGGTGAATTACAGAGGTCTTAAAAAAGAAGAGCCAACACTACAAATATTGACTCTTTGCATAAACTTAATATAATTGTCAATAAAAGCCTTTGGCACTTAAGAAATGCTTGTAATTATACTTCAGTACCATAGAAACATCTGACGCAAAGATCTACAAACACTGAAGCAGCCAACTGATCTACAAACACTGAAGCAGAAAACCAATACTTGTGTCATTCTCAAAACTTTTCAGAATCATAATCAGAATCAGAATCGCGTTTATTGGCCAAGTATGTGAGCGAACACATACAAGGAATTTGATTCCGGTCGATGG